>JAFVLL020035296.1:0-32587 GCA_021397915.2 Tor tambroides
CTTTTTATAATCTGAAGAACCTTCTTTCACCACAAAGAACCTTTTGTGAAACAGAAAGGTTCTTCAGATGTTAAAGGTTCTTTATGGAACCATTTAAACAAAAAGGTTCTTCTATGGCATCGTGAAGCACCTTTATTTTTAAGAGTATACTAAGTCAAAATTATGAAATAAAAAGTCAAAACTGACTTTAAAAGTTGAATGAAATACTAAGTCATAATTCTGAGATTAAAAAGTCTAAATTATGACGTAAAAAGTCATAATTCTGAGAAAAAAAATATATATACATGATGTCTTAATTTTAAAGTCCACCAAGTAAGAAAAAAGTGTTTTGGTAAGTCATAATTATTACATACTTTAAAAGTCAAAATTATGAGATAAAAAGGCTAAAATGACTATTTCATAATTTGTCAAATAAATAAATAAAATGTGCTTGAGTAAATAATAATTATGAGATAAAAAGTTGAAATTGACTTAAAAAGTTGAATGACATACTAAGTCATAATTCTGAGATAAAGTATTACTTTAAAAGTCAAATTTATGAGATAAAACGGCTAACATGACTATTTCATCATTTAGATTTTTTTTTAATAATTTTGACTTTAAAAGTTGTAATTATGAGATGAAAAGTAAAATATTATGACATACTTCATAATTATGACACTAATAAAAAAATGAAATGACAGCTTTAAAAGTTTAAATTATGACATACTACATCAAAATGATGGGATAAAAAAGGGCTACAATGACTATATCATAATTTTGACTTTTCATCTCATAATTATGACTGACCAAAGCATGGTCATTTTCTTATGTGGCAGAAATGGGCTATATGAGAGCAATCTGAGACTAGAATGAGAAAAAAAAAAGTCAGAAATTACAAGGAAAAAAATCTGTATCTACCAGTCTATGATTTCCGCAGTGCAGAAAACATAAAATGGAATCACAGAATCCAGTCATAAAGATGTGACTGTATAAAGCGGAATGTCATGGATTTTTGCAAATTTTGGTGTCTGTGAATATTTAACCACAAACAACTGCCATTTAAATATGAAGTCCGCATGTTCTGCATGTCGGCATTTTCTTACAACCAACCACACAAACTCAAGCACATGTGACGCTTGTGCTGTTTCCACCATGTGAATACAGAAACAAAATGCAGAAAAAAATAAAACAGACTTTGGGAAAAATCAACTGGATTTCATAGGGCCTTACATATCCATGGAAACCATGTGATTTTGTGTTAATTTACATCAATGTCTGTTGCAGCTATTACAATAATGAGCTGAAAGGTCACGTGGTCGTCATGGAAAGTCACATGCATCCAAAGGTCATACACCTTTTTGAACATGAGATGCTGCCAGACAAACACTAGCAGGCATATGAGAAATAAAAGCCGTCGGAACATCAATCAAGTAAACAATAAGCAACTCAAATTTGTTTTATTTCTAGTTTGTTTTGACCAAAATAAGCTGCAAACTTACTAGACTGCCAATGCGTTTCTCTCTCTCACATGTGCAGCTTCATTTTGTGTGGACTGTTTCCAGTAATGGTAAGTTACAGTGATCTTTCCTCTGAACCGAACGGCAGAGTCATATGTGCTTCACATGCACGTTACGCTGATCACAGCCGTCATGCGGTGTGAAATGAATTTTATGGTCATGCATTGTCATGCTCCACCATTGAGCTGCTGGCTCAAACTAACAGGATTGACTGACAGACAGAATTACATCAATTACATGCTTTGTTCTTTTCTCTCTTGTTTTAAATCACACTGCAATATTATTTTAATGCTAAACACATTTTACTTTCAAATTATCATACATGAAATGCAACATATATATAACTTTACTGATTTTAATAAAAAAATACACTGAATTAAGTAATTTCAAGTAACTATAAAGCATTTTTAATACAGTAACAACAAATTCATGAGATCAACATTGAGAATAATTGAAATTACAACCTCAAAATTCCAGCCAAATCAGCAATGTGATTTAGGGGTAGTGGTTTTTTATAATAAATTCATAATGATTCATAATTCCAAAAAAAAAAAAAAAAAACCTATGGGACAATAACAAAAATCTTAAAGGGCTTTATTTCCTTAAAACATATTTGCATATTTAGTAATTCATAATTAAAACACAAAAAAAATCATTTGTCATATGACATAAAATCATAAGATTTAATTTATTTAAAACATATTTTCTTTCTTTTATTTTGCAGTTTTAAACATCTTCTCAGTTTCCATAACAACAACTACAACACCTGCTCCACATCTGTCATTTAAACAGCATTATTACTAGTCAAGTGAGCACTACGAGAGTTTACGCAGGCAGGTGATGCTTCCCAATTTGCATGCTATCAAAGGTGAGTTCGAGGCTACTACAATGCCTCCAGACGAGATAAGAGTAGGCTAGCCTATACTGAGTTTGCTGGACTGATCTACGGCTGTGGGTTCAGTTGATTCGCATATGGGGCTGGACACGAAATATAAAAGAGATAAGAGATTACCTGGTCAGTTTGTAGTTTCGTGCCTCGTTGACAAACGATGACCCAGGTGTTGTACGTCACTGTCTTGTGTACTTGACGCCGATTGTCCGTGCCTCCGATCACAGTACAACACAGTACACACAGGTTGTGTACTTGATTCGATCACTAGAATCATAAGAGTCATTTATTTATGAATCAGGCCTTGTCCAAATACCCACACTTACAGTCTTTGCACTTGACCACTAGACTACTTATACGACATATTTCCTGTATTTGGCCCAAGTGTTCAAGTGAGGATGAAGACCACAAGTGTGTGATGAACTTTGGATTTTAAAATAAACTTCTAAATGTCTGTTCAGTAGTCCCTACATGACACAATTTAATTTGTGGTGCTTTTAATTAAGTGATAAAAAGCAGTTGCAAGTGTTCTACACTCTCAAGTGGCCAAGACCGCAAGTGTGGGTATTTGGACAAGGCATACGCTGCCTGCACTATATACACTGCTCAAAAAATTAAAGGAACACTTTTTAATCAGAGTATAGCATCAAGTCAATTAAAATTCTGGGATATTGATCTGGTCAGTTAAGTAGCAGAGGGGGTTGTTAATCAGTTTCAGCTGCTTTGGTGTTAATGAAATTAATAACAGGAGCACTAGATGGGCAACAATGAGACGACCCCCAAAACAGGAATGGTTTTACAGGTAGAGGCCACTGACATTTTTCCCTACTCATCTTTTCTGACTGTTTTTCACTAGTTTTGCATTTGGCTAGGGTCAGTGTCACTACTGGTAGCATGAGGCGACACCTGGACCCAACAGAGGTTGCACAGCAGTCCAACTCCTCCAGGATGGCACATCAATACGTGCCATTGCCAGAAGGTTTGCCGTGTCTCCCAGCACAGTCTCAAGAGCATGGAGGAGATTCCAGGAGACAGGCAGTTACTCTAGGAGAGCTGGACAGGGCTGTAGAAGGTCCTTATCCCATCAGCAGGAACGGTATCTGCTCCTTTGTGCAAGGAGGAACAGGATGAGCACTGCCAGAGCACTACAAAATGACCTCCAGCAGGCTGCTGGTGTGAATGTCTCTGACCAAACAGCCAGAAACAGACTTCATGAGGGTGGCCTGAGGGCCTGACGCCCTCTAGTGGGCCCTGTGCTCACTGCCCGGCATCGTGGAGCTTGATTGGCATTTGCCATTGAACACCAGAATTGGTAGGTCCGCCACTGGCACCCTGTGCTTTTCACAGATGAGAGCAGGTTCACCCTGAGCACATGTGACAGAAGTGAAAGGGTCTGGAGAAGCCGTGGAGAATGTTATGCTGCCTGTAACATCGTTTAGCATGACCGGTTTGGTGGTGGGTCAGTGGTGGTCTGGGGAGGCATATCCACGGAGGGACGCACAAACCTCTACAGGCTAGACAATGGCACCCTGACTGACATTAGGTATCGGGATGAAATCCTTGGACCCATTGTCAGACCCTACGCTGGTGCAGTGGGTCCTGGGTTGCTCCTGGTGGCCTCATGTGGCAAGAGTATGCAGGCAGTTCCTGGAGGATAAAGGAATTGATACCATTGAATGGCTACCACGCTCGCCTAACCTAAATCCAATAGAACACCTCTGGGACATTATGTTTCGGTCCATCTGACGGCGCCAGATTGCACCTTAGACTGTCCAGGAGCTCAGTGATGCCCTGGGTCCAGATCTGGGAGAAAATACCCCAGACTCCGTCGTCTCATTAGGAGCATGCACCGATGTTGACAGGCATGCACACAAGCACGTGGGGTCCATACAAACTACTGAGTAACATTTTGAGTTGCTGCAATGAAATTTCAGCAAAATGGACTAGCCTGCTGCATCATTTTTTCACTTTGATTTTTGGGGTGTCTTTTAATTCAGTTGATTGATAATTTTCATTTATCTTGGCATCCTTTCATTCCTAACACATTACCCAGTCCATATCAGTATAGATATCCAGCATGATATTTTTCCCCATTGAGATCTGATGTGTTTTCAAAGTGTTCCTTTAATTTTTTTGAGCAGTGTATATGATTCCCTCACAAGAATCTGTTCATATAAGTCATTTGTTCATGAACTGAACTACACTAGATCGTGCTCGCGCTGCATTTGTGTTTGTTTTTGCATGCAGTAGCAACAACTCAGAAGCGTATTTTCTTACCATTGTTTTGCTGTAGACAGTTTTTTTTATCATCACATTTAATTCGCACTTCAAGCTCACAACTCGGGTAATTTATTTTGTTTATTTTATTCAAGCAGTGCAGGAAACAATGAGATTATGCACATGCCGTGAGAACTTGCAGAAATGTTGTGACAAGCGTGGGAAATTTTCAGAACATGATGTCATATTGCTTCATTAAAAAGAGAATTGATCAAACTACAACATTTAGCAATTCATTTTTTTGTCAATTGTTTGCTAAAAAAAAAAAGTAGCCTAGCAATTGAACTCAAAGCATCAAAGCAATACGGTTTTAAAAGTGATTAATGGAGAAATTGGTTCAGCTCAGATTTAGCATGAATGAAGGCCAAATTCATTAAACAATAACCCGCCCAATGTTATAGCAGAGATTTTCTTACTATTGGGAGATGAGAGGGTCTATATTACTTATGATTGGAGAAAACATAATGTCAACTTGGAACATGTGTGCCTTGATAACCAATCACATTAAATCGGAGTAGCTTTGATGTCATAGAATTTCAGTCAGAGTTGTGCGACACTCATTGGCCATTTACGGATACCATAGGAATGAATGGGCAGTGCCGTACGCTGAATCCCACCTGTCGCAAAAAGTCTGTGACTTCTCTACTTTTGACTAAACTACTTTTTTTTTCGGTGTAAACTCTAAAAATAGTTCAATCCAAAAGTATTGTTTAGTGTAAAACATGTTGAAGATTAGCCGATAGGCTGTCGATTAATTAAATAATGAGTCGTTTCCTCTAAAAAGCTATTTATTCAGCGTCGAAAATGGCCTCTGGTCTCCTTTCCCAAACTGGAAGTGTTAGCTTTAGCCGTTACACTTTTTCGGCTGAAGGTTGCAGACTTGCCTTCTATTGGCTTTGGTTATAGTGGCATTTTCTCTCACACTGACTGAGGTGAAACTTTGCTTTTAGAAGCCACATGAAACGCAGCCATTTTTCAAAGCAAACCCGTCTCCGAGTGACCAGTGCTGGAGGATATATCGGTAGTAGGACGTTCCTCCAGCTAATGTCATCGAAGTGATAACGGAAAGCTTGGTAACGAAGAGCGACGCGTTTAATGAATGGTGCCCTGTGCGCGGGCGGGGGACGTTCAAGCCCTTGATCACAGGCAGCGTGCTTGTTTTTTTCTCCCAGCGGGCGTCATGGCAACCTGCCGATGAATAAAGGTGCCCTCTCTGATCGAGAGAGAGAGACAGAGGTGATGTCGTTATTGTTTCCAGTGTGAGACCATCATTTGAAATCATTAGTGACGGGGTCAGCGCTGACAGACCCTGTGCTCGGTTCACCTTGAGTGGGAGAGAGCGAGAGGGACCCTGGTGACCAGGAAGGGCGGATGGCGGGGGGAAATGGATTTTTTACCGCCTCGATCTCCCATCTCTCTTTCTGTATTCTGCTCAGTGGGCGCCCGGGGGGCTGTAACCCTGAGAATCGGCGTTAGGCACTCCAAAGTCACCATTAATATAAAGCACTGGGGCATATCCTAACCCCGACACCACGCCAGCCTCTGGGGTTTCCTGCGGGATGGGGGTAAAAAAAAAAAGCGAGCTTTGCTGAAATCCCCCAGACAAACTTTTAAAAACTGACCTCTGCTCAAAGTCAGTCTGTCAGCTGGCTGTTTCTCAAGTGTGATGTGCCGGAGCTTGAAAAGACATGTCTCCTCTTTTGTTTTTGTAAAAGTTTGATGTTTGACGCCGGTAGTTGCCAGACTGCTAATGTTTCGCATTTCCAATTCTCTGGTTTCGTACGCAGTGAGAAAAACTTTATTTGACACCATTATTTCAAGTGCAGTGTCATAGTAAACGCACACCGCATTAATGGAGTGATATGCTAGCAACAGCTCAATAGCGTAAACTGTAAGACGATGCTAATATGGAAATACACATGATTTATTTAGCTTTTAATAGTTATCTGATAATACATTTTATATATTATGTATAAAGGTGATCGGTATATATAGCCCACAGGGATCTCTGGATTACTTGATTCTGATTGGTCAATATTCTGTGGTCAAATATTTGTATATAATGATGCTAAAATTCTAGCATTAGCTAATATGGGCTGTTCAAATCACTCCACACTATCTTTTCTCTCATATAATAATTTCACCTCAAATCAATATAAACCCATTAATATCAAAATTAATCAAATAAACCCATCATTGGTGACTAGAAAAATAAACAGTCAGTTTTGATTTGTTTTAACTTTAATTCAAGACAGTTTTGAAATTTTAGTCTATTTCACGTTCATAACATGTCTTCCTTCAAACTAGTTAAAAGAAAACATCCTAAATACACGTTTAATGGGCCATTCACGTCACGCCTAAAATCGTGTGGAAAAGGCTCGGCCCACCGCTTTCTCTAGCATTTACTTTGTTAAACTTTATCTATTTGCATACGCAAATTTCAATTAAAATACATATTTTTAAAGGTGATTTCTTAAAATGAGCCAGACATCTCCACTTCAGCAGCACTTACATACACTATATTTTATATTCTGAGAGTTTATACAGAGGGTTTTGTTCATAAATCATTCGTCTGGTTTATATATCTTTGTTTTCCTAAAAACATGTTATTTTTGGCTGTTTAAGGTATTTTCTAATTTATGGAGAGATGAAAAGAGAAATTCAAAACCTCCTGTGTAAAATCCTTTAAATGGCAATAAAATCAAATGAATTCTGAACCTGTCTTTATCCAACATGCAGATTTCCAGAAATGTAAACAAATTAGTGCACTTATAATTAGATAATGCCTTATTTGCATATTTAGAAATAACATTTCTAAAAACTTTAGTCTTACTGTGATTAATTTAACTAGGGAATTGTGGTGATATCCTTTAGTTTCCATATTCAAGTGGTGTCTTGCCCTATGATGTGTAAAAGCCTGTAAGATGTCAAATTATAGTTTCATCAGATCAATCAAATCTGCATATCTAATCTAATAAAACTGGCAAAATATTGTGGAAACAACAGCAAATACTCCACATCTGTTCATTCAGAAAACCCCGATATGTCCTTTAACTTTCTGTAGAAGTGCTTCTCGTCTGTTCCTCTCTGACCCAGAGATGTTTGGTCAGCTTCTGTCTGCTGTCTCCTGAACCCAGAGCACCTCTCATCCTGTGTGAGTGTTTGATAACCTTGAGGGATAAAGAAAGGCCTCAGACAGCAGCAGGACGAACTCTTTGACTGGATCTTCGCCTTTAGCCAAGAGGAAAACACACGAAACGAGAGGGGATGAATAAAGGGAATGACATCTCTGAACACAGGACCACGTTGCACACACAAAAGTCATGATGCTATTTTCACACATGCTCCCAAAAAGCTCAAGAGCTAGAAGCTGAAGAAATAGAGCAAAGGGAAGAATGAGTCCAGCAGGATGGAAGTAGCTCATAACTTTCTTGAACAAAAAAAAGCACAAAATGATCAAATTTGACACTAATTTACACCATCAAAGCAACCAGATGATGCTCTTTTTTTAAATGTCCTATTTCCAAGGTAACATTGGTTGCAAATTGTGTTGATTTTTTCACCTTTTAGAAAAAATGAATGTTCAATGAACAGTCTCAGCAAAAATAATCCAATTTAAGATGTAACAAAAATTATTCTAGGTTTATTTCAAGGAATAGTTCACCCAAAAATGAAAATTTGCTGAAAATGTACTAATCCTCAAACCTTTCAAGATGTAGATGAGTTTGTTTCTTTGTCAGATTTGGAGAAATGTTGTCTTCTCACATCAAAATCCACCAACATATTTGTTTTGAACTGTTTTGGCTTGTAAACAGTGCTTGATCTGTGCAGATTTCTCTCCTGATTCAGATTAGATGACATTTTTACTGGAAGAAGCATTATTATGTATTCATAATGGAGTTGTTTTTTGTTTTTTTACAAACACAGTTTTTCTCTTCACAAGATGTTAATTGATGGACTGGAGTGGTGTGGATTACTTGTGGATTATTGTGATGTATCAGCTGTTTGGACTCTGATTCCATTCACTGCAGAGGATCCATTGGTGAGCAAGTGATGTAAGGCTACATTTTTCCAAATCTGATTAAGAAACAAACTCATCTGCATTTTGTGTATGCATCAAAATTTTCAGCAAATCTCAAATTTTTGGCTGAACTATTCCTTTAACAATCTCTATTAAAGAAGCAAATTACATAAGTGTAAATAAAGAGCTTTTATCTTCAGTTCACTCTCCAAAAGCAGTGTTTTTCAGTCACATAAAGCAGCTTTTCAGAGCGCAGCAGGACTCAAGGTCAGCAGCAAAGGCAAAGCAGGGAGAAATGACTGCGAGGATGGGCCCACCGGGAAAACTCATCTGAGTGGTTGTTGTTCTTCATTGTAGATCCCAAAGGGAAAAAGCGAACAGAAAACACTCTCTCTCTGGACTGAACATGTGCTCTTTATCCTGACATTGTCACTTTATTGAAAGCCTTTGAAAAACGCTTTCTTCTGCTAATAAAGGAACACAACACAAAACATGTGGGATTGTGTGCATTTACAAAGAGCGACGTGGAAAGAGAATAGTTAAGGAGGATGTTGCGGGAGTAAAAGCTCATAACAGTTTACTCAGCAGACTGAATGTTGTTTTCATTGTTTTCATGTTAAAGAGAGCTGAATGCTGCTTAATTACTCAACGGAGGAAACCTGAACACAAGTGTTTTGTTCCTAACAAAAACTGAGACCAGATGCATATTTCAGACGAGTACATACATGTGAATGCTTGGCCAACAAATTGCAAGCATGCATTCAGATTGTAAATATTCACTGTGAATTTTAGCATTAGTGTAAGTGGAGTTAACTATTTTTTTCCCAAGCATTTTCAGTTCCTGATTGAATAGAGAGGAGATAAAGATGCTAATGAATAACTAATAATTCATTTGAATTATCAGGATACTCATACCCACAATTAGTGCTGGGGAAAGTAAAAGTAATACATTACAATATTCCGTTACTCCATAAAAAAGTAACTAATTGCATTGCTTAGATACTTTATATGGAAAGTAATTCATTACATTACTTTTGTGTTACTTTTTGTCATCTGAGCTGGGCTTGATTATTTATTTTTAATAACATAAAACCTAAATGTTATAGTTTTGGTGACTGTAAAGGGCTTTTCACACCGAGAGTGAAATTAATAGCCTTCAGCCTCAGGCTGAAGAAAATGCCTCTGCACTTACTCCCAGTTTCTCTCAACACAGGAGAGGTGTCAGTGAATAAACACGAAAACAAAATAACTTGTGTTACTTATTTGAAAAAGTAACTCAGATATTTTCTTGTTAATTTAAAACAAATGAGCTACTTTACTTGAAAAAATTAATCTGATTATGTCACTTGTAAAGCGTTACCCCCAACACTGGTATTAATGACCTCAATGCGTATCAATTTTTTTTTAAAAATGTGCATCTTTAATGAAACATACTCGGCACACCCATACGGCCAAAATAAATAAACAAGTTTAAAACAAACACCCTTTTTACCTTGTCAAAAACAGCTCTGTTCACAGTGACCCGTTTCGGTGCATGTCCCTTTAAATGATAATGAGCTACTGCTCATTATCACACAACGCATAGAAATCACACAATGCATAAATTATGCTTTACTGAGCCACATATATTGGTTCATGGTTACTTAATATATTGAATTTCCAGCAAAAAATAACTATTTTTCAAAATAAAATATGATTTTTTTTTGATACGGCCCACCTACATCCTCGAAGAACCCCATCCTATGATCCTCTGAAGACACATTTACTGAATGCTGCATCGTCCTTGTCCTGGAAAGAACAATAAACTTAATGTCACCAGACACTCTTGAAACCAGAGAAAACAATCATGAGACACTTTTTTCTGTCTTTTATGTCTCTCTCACCGCATGTGTGTGTCCTTGATGTCCATCTGTAGCTCAGACTCATCACAAGCTCTTTTTTAAATCCTCCATTCAGCTTTTTGCCTTTAAACATCTCTTGAGATCCGAGTAATTGGTTGTGAAACAAAGCCGCTGGAGTCTCTGCGGATGCAACAGACTGTCTCACGAAAAGTGTTTCTCTTTACGAAAACAGAAAATGACATCTCCTGACTGTCTGCCCCTTTGTAACTTCACTGGCAGCTCCGTCAGAGGTCTTTCAGAAACATCCATCACGCTGAAATAAAACATTCCTGCTGTCATGCATCACCTTCCCCTGTTGTTTATTCTCTGCAGCTTCTTTTATTGAAAGTCTGAGGCCTGAAATATACTCTATGCAAGTAAGTGAACGCAAATGCTTCTGGCTACACGAGGTTGATTTCATTGCGCTAGGACACATGGCATAATGCAATTCACTTCAAAGTCTTCTCACTGAATTTAGAATAACATACTGGTCTTCTATTCGTAATATTTCTACCATGTATATAATATAAAAGTATACAAAGACACATTAAAAAGTGACAGTAAAGATATTCATAATGTTATACAAAAGATTTCTATTTCACATAAATGCTGTTCTTTTAAACTTTCTATTCATCAAAGAATCCTGAAAAATAAAAGCTGATTTCAGTTTCCATAAAAATATAAAATCACCACAACTGTTTTCAACATTGAGAATAATCAGAAATGTTTCTTCAGCAACAAATCAGCATATTAGAATGATTTCTGAAGGATCATTTGACACTGAAGACTGGAGTAATGATGCTGAAAATTCAGCTTTGATCACAGCAATAAATTACATTTTGTAATATATTTTAAATTGTAAAAATATTTCACAATATTACAGTTTTTACTGTATTCTTGATCAAATAAATGCAGCCTTGGTGAACAGAAGAGACTTTAAAAATATTGTAAAAATATAAAAAAATGTTAACTTGAATGGTAGTGTATGTGCATATATACACAAAGTGTATACAGTACAAAATAAGCATGTTAATTGTTAAATAAAATAAGCCATAAAACAGTTTATTACTTGAAATAAACATAAAACATAAAATACATAAATAAAACAATAAAAGCTTATTTTATTGAATTAAAATAATAAAATATAAAAATATTTGCAGGATTAACTAAAATAAAACTATATCAAAATAGTTTCATTACTTGAAGTACAATAAATGAACTGAAATAAAATATAAAATGTATTAAATTATTTTATTTAAAAGATAAAAATAATTAAAATATAAAATATATTTTAAAACATACAAATATTAATATAAGCAGGGGTTTTCTTGTTAAGTAAAATAATACCATAAAAAACTGAATGACTTAAATAAAATATTAAATTCAAGTAAATTAGATATAAAATAGACTTTAAAACATAAAAATATAAACATTTTACTTATTTTATTTCAGCTAGATGCCAAGGCAACATTTCCTATTTTTGTTTGAAGTACCAAAATATCTAAAACTAAACAAACCAAAATTAAAAACTAATACAAATGACCAAAAAATAAATAAAATTACTAAAACTTTAACTGAAATTAAAATGAAAACAGAAAATATAAGAAATACATTTTAAAATAACACTGGTGTTAAGTAAATAATGTGAGGGGAAAAAAAACAGCTTAATGGCTAGTAAAATATGCTAATAGTAGTTAATGTAGTCATTCACTTGCAGGTGCAATAAAGTCATTCTATAGTGTGGTTTTTCCGTAGCATGTCCTGATGTTTTACTGTTACATTTTCTCTCTGTGCCGTTGGAAGTCGTTCGTCACTCGTGACCCTCATGTAAACAGATCAATTCTTACCTGTTTTCCTCCCTGTCGACTCCACCTGAGTGGATCTAAAAATAAACTCCTCCTTCACCGGCATGGCTGACCTTTGACCCCTGCGGTGACGGAGGGAGAAAGTGAGTGATCAGCAGATAACGGTGTAAGAGAGAGAGAGAGAAGAAGAAGAAATGAAAGGATCCTGTGGCGGTAATGGCCTCTGATTGGCTGATTCCACTGCTACTGATTTCCAATAGTTCAGATTGGAGAGCGCTCAACACACACACAGAGAAAATATCATTATCACAGGATTAGAAACACACATGTGTGATCTGAAGGAGACCGGAGGTCAAGGTTTGGCTGGTTAGCAAGGTCCCTGCTGGTAGATGCCATAATGACACCGTCTTTTTCCATAGACGACCATGCATTTTGACCAAAAAATATTAAGACCTAAATTTAAGATGTGTAATTTAATTGCATGTAAAATTTCCATGAGTTTGGATTGAACCGTTTAAACATAAACAAACTAATAAACCCAATGTGAAGCATATTTGTCAGTCATACATAAATGAAAGAATCTCAAAAAAATATATAATAATAGTTTATTACTACTTTGTGTATGTTAAAACTGTGTAATCCAAATGGGTGGAAATTTTATATGCAATTCACAAACATAAATTCTGAATTTAGGCCTAAATGTTTTTTTGAGTGCATTATGACTAGAAATGTTCAGCAACTGAAATTATTCAGCTGAAAATAGAAAAAAAAAACCAACCTCACAAACATGTCGACAGGAAGCATTTAAAACTGTCTGAGAAAGACGCAGGAATCATCACAAGCACCGACACTGAGAGACTGTTTAGTACTGCATTACGTGTCTTCGATGAGAAGAGGAAGGGTGGTTGTTGCTGGTTACTGTATGATGATTGAAATCGCAAAATGACCTTAAACAATTGGTAAATAAACTGCAGAACGTTATGTTTTCTAATACACGCACGAATTGCATGTATTGTGACAGAGCTTACAGCACTATCTGCTTGTTAGCCAGGGTTCAAGGCGTGAGGAAAATCTGCGCTGAAACAATGTTACTCATCATTTGCTCAGTAACATTTTTATGAATTTTTACAAAGCATGTGACAATGAGATACGTGTGACAAACATCTTCCCAAATTCGGAATGAGAATCATTTATAAATCTGCTGTTGCCAACAAAAAGAAGCACTGAGGTCTTCTTGTGGGTTTTCGCCAAAATAAAAGCTGAGAAAAACCAAGAACTCCATCAACATTCATAAATGTTAGTATTGTAACTTTACTGTTGTTCTGTAAAATAAAATAAAAAAGAAGACAAAAATAATGATAATAATAATTACAGCTGTATTAATACATTTATTACAAAATTCACACATAGTGTTCAAATTGGCATCTGTAATATTTTCTAATACTCAGCAAGGCTGCATTTATTTGAACAGTAAAAAAAAAAATACATGCCTGATTCAAGAATGACCAAAAAATATTGTTTTACTAACTTATTAATTTTAAGTTAAATTGTGATTTGTTGGCTTAATGTCTGCTAGAATGTTAAAAAATGTTCAAAGTTAAATAAATATATTTAAATTGCTGTTTTGTAATTGATTTTTTCTTTGAAGAGCAAGACAAAATAGTAAAAATCACATTTTGGCTATTTAATTTATGCAATGGTGAAAAATAAATTGGCAAAATTCATGGGGGAAAAAATGCAAAAAACAAAAAACAAAAACTGTTTGGTATTCGGCCTTCGGCCCTGTTTCATTTTGTTCGATTTTGGCCTCGGCCAAGAATTTTCATTTCGGTGCATCCCTAATTATGACAAAGATTATGATTATGACAAAGAATGGACTTTTTTTTTTCTTTCTTTCTTTTTTGCCTAGCAACCACATTGCAATATGCAAAAATAATTACAAAATAAATCTGTATCTAAAAAAATCTAACTTGTATTTTGGGATAATGAAAGTTAAATGCAACTTACAATTCAGACATAAGAAAAACTAATTAAAAAAACAAAACAAAAAAAAAAAAGTAAATGCCTTTATGAGTCATGGCAGCACATAAAGAAATGAATTTTAAATGTCACATCTTCTGGCATATTTGTCAGAAAGCTCATGTTCAGACTGTAAAGACAGAAGCACAGCATTTGTCTGTGAGGAGCTTTAGAGGAGGATAAGCTGCATGTGACAGCACTGTAATAATGAAGTTGTCTTGTGTCTGTGTGTTGGTTTTGCAGGGTTTGTTCGAGGGACTGTGTGTCTCAAGGTCTCTGAGAGTGTCGATGGGTGGTTAGACATCTCTACCTTAAAGCATAGTTCAGAAAATGAAAACTCATTTACCTTCACTTTGTTCCAAACCCGTATGACTGTCTTTCTTCTGTGGACAACAAAAGGAGATGTGCTGACAATTAAAAATCATACAGTAAACAAATGAATGGTAATGTGCACTCTCAAGCTAAAAGACAAAAAAAAATACCATAAAACACAATAAAAGTATCATACAGGTAGTTCATATGACGTGCATCTGAGACATGGTTATTATCATTAAATAAAAATCAAACTATTAAAAACATTTTTTTTTTGTTAATTGAAATAAAGCTGAAATAAAATAAAATGACAATGTTATATTTCTAGAAATATCAAATATATAAATATGTTAAGTAAACGAAAATTAAAAATATTGCCTTGGCAACTAACTGAAATAATTTTAAAGTAGAAGAACTAATTGGAAATTAATGAAAGCTAAAACTGATCTAAAACTGAAATATAAATAAATTAAATAGTAATATAAATAAATATATTGAAATTTAAATATACAAATATAAATAGCTAAATAGTAATATTTAAAAAGAACAAAAGCTAATAAAATAAAATTACAATGAAAACTAATATAAAATATATAAAAATACAAAAGTTAATTCAAATTATAAATAAAATCTATAATAACATCTAAATAATAATAATAATAAATGTTCTGAAGGCATATAAACTGTCACAGCTTCATTTGCATCTCTCTCTCTCTCTCTCTCTCTCTCTAAATAATGCATCCTTGTTGAATAAAAGTACTGATTTCATTAAAGAAAAAAGTCCTTTTTGTCCTTGTTAGAGTTTAACAGCCGAAGTCATTAAATTTCACTATAGCTATGAGGGAAAAAAAGCAAGAACAATCTTCATAATTTCTCCTTTTTGATGGTAATAAAATGATGTCAGAAACATTTTTGGGTGAACTATTGCTTTAAATGCTCAAACACACACACACACACACACACACGTCTGGTTTGCTATCCTTGTGGGGACTCTCCATAGGTGTAATGGTTTTTCTGCTGTACAGACCGTATTTTCTATTGCCCTACACCTAAACCTACCCCTTACAGGAAACTTTCTGCATTTTTAACTTTTCAAAAAAGTTCATTGTGTATGATTTATGAGCTTGTTTACCCGTGGGGACCTCAATTTAGGTCCCCACCGTGACACAAGTCCCCATGAGTCTGTGTGTATTCAGGTTTAAGTCCCCACCGGAATATAAAAACAGGTACACACGCACTCACACACTCTTCATTAACCTCTTTATCTCTGGCACTGAGAGAGAGAACAGGATTAGAACATTGTGAGAAACTGGTTTCGGGTCCTTGTCTCTGCAGAGTGATTATTAACACACACACACACACACACACACACACACACACACAGACAGCTGCTCTAGTCTCACTAGGAGGGATTCCCTGGCGTTCAGTGTCAGATTGAAGTGAGTGAGTGAGTGAGTGAGTGAGTGAGTGAGTGAGTGTGTGTGTGTGTGTGTGTGTGTGTGTGTGTGTGTGTGTGTGTGTGTGTTACCCCAGAGCAGAGCTGCTGCGCACTGGAGACACGGGTTGAGGTTCCTGTAAGGTTAATATCACTTCCAGGTCATTTTATAGTCATTATCAAGAGTCATTTGAATCAGTTCACTGATGACACGTGGAGCAAAAACATCCAGACTAATCACTGAAACAGAGAAACATCAACACACACAAGTAAAATACAGTAATATTCTGATATATTATTACAGTTTAAAAAAACTGTTTCCAATATGAATATATTGTAAAATGTAATTTATTTCTGTGATGTAAAGCTGTATTTTCAGCATCATTACTCCAGTCTTCAGAGTCACATGATCCTTCAGAAATCACTCTAATATGCTGATTTGCTGCTCAAGAAACATTTCTGATTATTTTCAATGTTGAAAACAATTTTAAATCAATTTGCTTGATTTTCATTTCTAATTTCATTAATAATTCCCATTAATAACTTTAAGTTTTGTGTTAGTTCATTAAGATTTGAAATAGTTCACTCACAAACGTGTTTCAGGAGATATGTGTGACTAATCCACACTATGATCTTCTGTTCATAATCACATTCACCTTTCGGTCACTTGACTTTGTCCTTGATAGACGCTGAAGAGAAACATAATCTGTGAAGATAAAAACTTACATCACATCACATTTTAGTTACAAGCCCTGAGTTAAGCATCAGTTTAAGGGTTATTTCATCCATTTAAAGAAATGCGTTGTCATTTACATTGATTCTCATCTGTATGACATTATTTCTTTCATAAAGCATCAAAACTGACATTTAAACTTCAAAAATGACACAAAAGCACCCCAAAATAGTCCATACGACTCATGCAATTTATTACTTTACCTATGAATATAAAAGTAGACTTGCCAAAATTAGTCCATTGTTGTTATAATATGTAAAAAAGCAACAGAAGACTATGATATCTGTCTGCAGCACTAGTGCGCCCCCTTCTTCTCTGACTGTGAACTACACTGCTAGATGATAAACACTTTCAATAAAGCACAAGCTGTCCAGTGACCAGAGGAAATGAACCAGGAACCAAAACCACTCACAGCATATAATCATCGCAAACAAAAACACTGAGTCCTCACAGCTATGAGCAAGTTATTCTGCTCCTGGATGGCTCTATCATGTCTCAAAACACTTTTCAAGCCAGTTAAGGTGGTGATTTAAACATGAACGTTCGAATGGCTGTTCATGTTTTCTAAAGATTTGAAGGTAACATTTTATTTTAAGGCGTCTTTGTTACATGTTACATTTACTTACTATTGTAATAACAATAAATTATGCATAATTACAGTACATGCAAGTAACTCTAAGACAAAACCTATTCCTAACCCTAACCAAATAGTAAGTAAATGTAGTTAATTAATATTACTCAGTACTTAAATGTATAGTTACACTGTAACAAGGATACCTTAAAATAAAGTACAACCGATTTGAAAAGTTAAAATTAAACCTTTGTAAATAAAGTCATTAGTGAGAAATTTTAGTAAGTTGTCTGACAAAATGATGTTTTATGTTAAACTAGAGAAACTGTAAAGGGTCAAAATGAGAGAGCAGCGGTAAGAGGTTGCTAAGATGATAGGGTCAAGATTGAGGTGTTGTCATGGTGATGGAGTCATGATAGGAAATCTGCAGTAAGAGGTTGTCATAGTGATGCTGATAGGAGTGAGGAGTCATCAGTGACACTGTCAAAAGTGAGCAGTTGTTAAAGTGACGCTGTCGGGAGTAAGGGGTTGTAACGTAAAATACGTAATATATATTTCATTTAAAGAAATAGTTTAATTTAGCTCAAAGGGAATCATTTATGATTTTATAGGGAATTTGGACAGAATCGCTGTTTCACGGCTGATCACTGAAGGATCCGTATAACAATCAACTCTGCACTGGATATTAAAATCCAAAATATAGTGAAAACACTATTTAATAGCACAGTAACAAGATCAACAGATTAAGACATTAACTTGTGAGCACAAAACACAAGATACTTCTCTTTTCAATATAAACAAGATTTTATTTATATAAACCTAAGACATAAACTAAACTAACACATGAACACAAGCATTCACACATTCACACGTTGCAGGAAAGAGAGAAAGTAAGGAAAGGATGAGTTAAGAGTAGGAAATGTGAAATCCCAAGTTTACAGCAATATGTGCAATTGCCTAGACCTGAACAACCATCAATCACTTATTTAACCCTCGCATTGAGTTTCTCAATGAGGCTAAAATTCATATTAAATGCACCAATCCAGCTAAAAGTCTGGAGTTGTTTTACTTGCTTGCGTTGCTAAGGGATTCCCTTTTGTCGTCGTCTTTGCAGAAAGGGGTTTTCCCAGGTTGCGGATTGGTTGGAAGTTCAGTAGTCGTTGAAGGGACGTCTTGGGTAGCCAATGGCTCTTGGCTGAAGTTGCGGAGTTGTGGGCTGGTTGAAGTTTAGACGGGCGCTCGAGGTCGGACTCGGAGACACGGCGTTGGCAAACTTAACTTAGCACACGAAACTCAACGGAAAGAAAAGAAACTAAAAATAAAAGAATAAAAATAAAAGGATGTAACGAGACTAGGCGGGTTTTCTTCTCATTGTGGTGGCAGCTAGCACGTGGGCCAGAGCACATGGCGCTCAAAGAGCAGCGTCAAAACGCGGTGGCAAGGAGAAGGGAGTTTTTAGAGAGAAGAGAGCATTTTTAAGACGAAGAGAGAGTTTTGATGGTGTCCTGAGTTTTTAAACTCGGCTTTCAGACCGTCCCATCTGGACGTCTTGACCAATTAGATATTATCTTAGCTTGGGGGTGTTGCTCTGTTCCTCCATCCAAACAATAAATCAACATGTTATCTGTTCAGTCACATGGTCCGAATTTTACAGGCTCTTGCAAAGTATACTTTTGAACAAGATTTCTTCAAACAAGACTATGGTACATTTGACAAAGAATTGACTGGAAGAAACATTTAAAGCATGAATTTTCAAACTCATGCATACCAAACAAGCATGAATCCTTCAGCTTATTCAATAATGATTAAAAAGACATACCTAATATTTGATTAAAACATGATAGTTAATTGTGTGGGTTACATACATGATATGGGTTATTTCTATGCAGAGAAATAATTCATAAGTCCCTTTAAGATGATTTTCGTAGCATATGGAGAGATTGTCTCTGTGTAGTTCTATGGAGAACAAAAAGATGTTCTTTGGCAAAGGAATTTCCATCTGGTCTTTGTCTTGGATGATGGGGGATATGGAGGGGGGTGGGGGGGGAGACCCGCCCAAGAGAGACATGTAGCTTGTGATTTTCTATCACAGGTTTACATGTGATGGCCATCTCCCTGACCATAAGTCTTGATTACTTGCCCCAAATTTGACGATCTCCTTCCTGTGTTGGACTTATTAATAAGTGTTCTTTTGTCTCAATGTTGCAAGCTGTTCTGTGAAAGAGTGGGTTAGTTTGCTTGCTCCAAACTAGTTGGAGCTAGGAATCTGATTTACGACTTCCTGTTTCCTTGGAATTTGCTCTTTTGGTGGTTCTAACACCAATCTGATCGATTCTTCGATTCTTAAATGGTCTGATTCGGTCTCTGATATCCTACAGGGTTGTTACAATGACGCTGTCGGAAGTAAGGGGTTGTTATAGTGACGCTGTCAGAAGTAAGGTGTTGTTACGTTGTCATTGTCAAGAGTAAGGTGTTGTTATGGTGACGCTGTCAGGAGTAAGGGGTTGTTACGGTGACATTGTCAAGAGATAGGTGATGTTATGGGGATGCTGTTAGGAGTAAGGTGTTGTTACAGTGACCATGTCAGGAGTAAAGGGTTGTTACGATGACACCGCCGGGAGTAAGGAGTTGTTATGGTGACGCTGTCAGGAGTAAGATGTTGTTACGGTGACGCTGTCAAGAGTAAGGTGTTACGGTGACACTGTCAAGAGTAAGGTGTTGTTACGGTGATTCAGTCAGGAGTAAGAGGTTGTTACGGTGACACTGTCAGGAGTAAGGGGTTGTTACAGTGACACTGTCAGGAGTAAGGTGTTACGGTGAAGCTGTCAGGAGTAAGAGGTTGTTACGGTGATGCTGTCAGAAGTAAGCGGTTGTTACAGTGATGCTGTCAGGAGTAAGGTGTTGTTAAGGTGACATTGTCAAGAGTAAGGTGTTGTTACGGTAACGCTGTCAGGAGTAAAGGATTGTTACGGTGACATTGTCGGGAGTAAGGGGTTGTTACAGTGACGCTGTCAGGAGTAAGAGGTTGTTTATGGTGATGCTGTCAGGAGTAAGGGGTTGTTACGGTGACACTGTCCGAAATAAGAAGTTGTTACGGTATTTAACCAATCAGGTTCAATCACTGATCATGTAAGAACACGCACAGACACAAACACTCCACTGTCAGCGGTCAAGGCTGGTTGCTTATGAATTAGCTTTTTGTAAGTAAGCTGAGAGATGTAAATCTTTATCTTCACACAGATTAGATATTTTCCATGAACTACTGTCAAGGACAAAGACTGCAGGAGAAAACGCTCTTTCAGAAAGATGGTGATAAGCCGACTGTTTAAAGAGGTCAATAAAAGTCAAATCAGAGTTACAAGTTTACAGGTTTTAAAGGACACCTTTGTGAACTTGAGAAGAACTGACTTCATACATTAACTAAAAACCACCAAAACCAAAGCTAATTAAAAGACACTGAGACTTCAGAAATGATAAACAAAAGCAAAGCTAGTGACAAAAAAATATCCTGCAGCATTTAATCAGAAAACATACATTAGGTTTGGGGTAAGATTTTTTTATATTTTTGAAAGAAGTCTCTTTTGCTCACTGTGGCTGCATTTACTTAATTTAAAAAAAAAAAAAATTACTATTTAAAATAGCTACTTTCTACATTAATATATTTAAAAATGTAATTTACTCCTGTGACGTAAACTGTATTTTCAGCATCATCACTCCAGTCTTCAGTGTCACATGTTCCTTCAGAAATCAGTCTAATATGCTGATTTGCTGCTGCTCAAGAAACATTTATTATCATTATCAATGCTGAAAACAGTTATGCTGCTCTATATTTTTGTGGAAACCATGATACATTTTCTTTTTCAGGAGTCTCTGATGAATGGAAATTTGAAAATAGGCAAATCCTGCAGATATGAGCAGATAAGATAACCGGATGAAACTTTGGCCTGCAGACCTGAGTAAAAGAGACTGAGCAGCATAAAGAAATGCAATCAGGTGTGAGCCGCTGATTGTGCTGAATGTGTGATCGGATCATGCTTTGGACGGCCACTCTCTGTCCGTGTCTGTGTGTTTGCTCTCTGGCGGGTCCCGTCCCAGCACACCGCGGGGCGTCTGAGCACAGCAAACTGCTTCTTGTCTCCTTTGATGGCTTTAGGTGGGACTATGACAGGGACGTGGACACGCCGCACCTGGACGCTATGGCCAAAGACGGGGTCAAAGCCACATATGTGACGCCGGCGTTCCTCACCATCACCAGCCCGACACACTTCACCATCCTGACAGGTAAAGATACTGACATATGCTGTCTAAAATACATTGTGCATGAATATGTATTTAATATGTATTTAAAGTGAGATGTCATGTTATATATCATTTTAGCAATTTCTGAGTGAAAACAGTTTCAAAGTAAATCCTACAACAAATTTTGCAACCTAGGCTCACTGGAAATACGTCTATATATATTTCTGCGAAACTGAAAAAAAACGGAGCTACATGTATGAATCACTGCAGTTTTCAATTTAAATGAACACTAGAGGCAGTAAATCTCTGACAACTCATTCCTTTTCACACAAAGTATGATTTACAGGTACAGAGTTTTAATTAATAAAGCCTAATTTTCACACAATTACTTGCAAAATATTATGACTTCAAAACAATTGTAACATCCTGCACGATTTGAAAACTGATACTTTTGAACATTATCTTCACATGAGTTTTCTAAATCAGTAGGTTTGGTAGGTAGCTCATGCGATACGGTGTTGTACTTGAGTGATGAAGAGGTCCGGTACGAACTCCGTGAAACTAGGGTTCAACAAAACAGCTCAAATCCGCATAAGGAAGTTAAAATAGCACGGCTGCATCAACAAATGCGTTTTTATATCACTTTTGCATTTGTTAACACTATCGGGTAGGTTTAGGGTTGGGTTTGGTTTAGGGAATATTTCCAACATGATATAGCATTAATCTTTGGCGACACTCGGCAGGTATTTGAATTCTGAACAGCTACAATAATTACCTCAAGCAGCGTAATAAAAACACAGCAATACGTGGCTGTACCAATGGAATAAAAATGTGCCACGGTGTTTTAGCACTACTCTTTGTAAATTTCACTTTGAAACTGGGGCGAAACATGCAGTAAGGTACATAATTACGGTGTTGCAGGAATGTATGTAGAGGCACGTATTTTCATGAGCCTGGGTTGAAACTTTTATAATGTATATAATAATATGACAAAGCATATGACTGAAGAGAAAGCATCTCTGTCTGCAGGTAAATACATTGAGAATCATGGCGTCATTCACAACATGTGGTTTAACAGCAGCACCTGGGAGAAGAAGTCCTACTACAAGTCCCAGTTTGTGAATGAGTGGTGGGACAACGGGAGTTTGCCCATATGGATCACAGCTCAGAGACAGGTACACATGTCTGATGCTTTCAAAAAAGGTTTGCAGGTTTGATCCTAAGTAGTTTAACCCATTAACCAACCTGGTCTCACAGAATTCCGTGTAATGACCACGGACTTTTAACCCCCGAATCCGTGGTGGCATCACGGAATCACCGAAAATTCCGTGATGGGCTCACAGAAGTGATACCAATGTAAGTCAGTGACAGGCATCAGCCGTGGTTCAAGCACGGATCCACTGGTTCAACACCAGCGCTGCCTCAGACCACGTAAAAAGAGTGACTCCGATGCAGTTATATTTGTATGATGCATATGGAGCACTAGCACCACCCCTACCCCTAAACCTACCACTTCTGAACAATATAAAACACAGGTAAAAAACAGGCAAATATAAGTGCAGTCACAGGTATTTATTGCAAAAACTGACCGTAAACAAGCAGTATAAAAGCATTACAAACAAGTCGTGTTGCATTCCAAGTCTTCTGAAGCCATACGAAGTCTTTATGCGAAGAAGAGAGTAAAACACAATGTTTTAATCGCTGAAAATGATCCCGCTCCGTTAACGCGCTCACATCTCATTCAAAAGATACTCCCGTCCCATAGCATGACGCAATCGGTCACGAGACACACAAGAGCCAATGGCATTTCACAACCAAAGCTGACGTAAGGCTTCTTCTGGCGGCATTTTTTAAATTTACGCACAGAGACTGCAGCACATAGCTTTACGGCAGACGGAGACGGCGATCGCGTCTGTTCCTTTCACAAATCAATCGTTTTGCCTCGGAAGATTAATACTTTTTGAATAAATTATGACGATAGTTGTATCTGCCTGCTATATCTTGTGTTTTATTGACAGATGGTAGGTTTAGGGGCAGGGTTGGATTTAAATGCTCATAAATGTGTAATGTAATATAAATAAAACTGTTTTGACTGTTTACATTGAAAAATCACACCCCAACATATATGCAATAATGGCAATGTTGTTACCCAATATATAATTTAATTATGGGGATAAAATTCCCAGTATCGCGTCGGCATATTGACGCTAAGGGTTTCCTATTTAAAGTGTTGAACCAGTGGATCCGTGCGTGGACCACGGCTGATGCCTGTCACTGACTTAGATTGGTTTCACTTCTGTGAGCCCATCACGGAATTTTCGGCGATTCCGTGATGCCACCACAGATTCGGGGGTTAAGGGGCCGTGGTCATTACACGGAATTCTGTGAGATCAGGTTGGTTCTTTTAGACGACAAATTTCCAATGTGATTGGGTCCAGTTTTCATCAGCTCCATACACTTGCAAAAATGAAACAGTTTCTCACTGACAAGACTTTGGAGATGGCGGTTCATGCTTTTATTACATCACATCTTGATTATTGTAACTCGTTATACTGTGGCATTTCCAAAGCTCAAATTGCCCATCTTCAACTGGCCCAAAACGCTGCCTCTAGATTTCTTTTAAAAAAGAAAAAAGGGATCACGCCACTCCACTTTTAAAAGCCCTTCATTGGTTGCCTGTTCAATTTAGAATACATTTTAAAATCGTATTATTTGTTTTTAAATCTTTGCACAATCAAGCAAGCGGCTACCTATCTGAATTGTTGCATCAGTATATCCCTTCGAGAAGCCTAAGGTCTTGCGACCAGAACCTTCTTTTAATTCCGCAATCCAGACTCAAGCGTAGAGGGGACCGTGCCTTCTCTGTAATTGGGCCTCTCCTTTGGAATGACTTGCAGAGTGGGGATCAGAATGGCCCCTAGTCTGCCCATTTTTAAGTCTCTTTTAAAACCCATCTGTTTTCATTGGCTTATTAGGACTTATTGTCACGAATCCGGTTCGTGGTCTTCTGTCCGTTCGCCATTAGAGGTCGCTCTTCCATCATATTGACTCTCACACCACACAGACTGTTGCACGTCACACTGGACTGCATTTCCCATTGTCCATTGCACTGATTACACAGCTGAATCCCATCAGACACGCTTTATAAGCCTTGGACTTCTTCTCTCTCATCGCCGAGTATTGTCTAGCGTTTATTGCTCTCCCAGTGATAGCTACTCTACGGAGCCCTTCTGTGTTTTCTGAGTCTACGTCTTAGTCTAAGCTGACGTAGTCTGAGTCATTTGTATCTTGATCCAAGCCTGTGTATCTCATTTTTTGTCTGATATCTGCCAGCTCAGAAGTTTATAGCCTGCCTTGGTTCTCTCTCTAGTCTTGTCGTTTTGTACTCTGTTCGCTCCTGCTTGGATTAGTGCTCACATTATCAGACTACCCCTCTTGTCAAGCCCTCTGTATATTGTTCACCGATCAAAGACCACGCTTGCCCTAAGACTACTCTTGTGTTTTGCCTGTGCCATACCTGTTTGGTGTTGTTTGACCCTGCTTGTGATTTGACTATGTTTACTAATAAAAGCTTGCACTTGGATCCGCCCGATTCACGTCTCGTCGGCTCCGTAACACTTATATTCTTGCCTATTGTATTTCCTATTTGTGTTTTATTTATCTCTCGTTGTCTGTTTTTTTTTTCTTAATTGCTTTTTTAATGCTGTTTCTTTTGTGAAGCACTTTGGTCAGTCTTGTGGCTGTTTTAAATGTGCTATATAAATAAAGTAAACTAAACCACAAACAGACACAAACTGTAAGCAAAATTAAACAATCATCTAATTGGAAAAAACTAGAATTAACAATCAAAGATAACCAAAACCCATTAGATTTCCCAATAACTGATAAAGAACTTAAAGAAAAAATCAAAAACCTCCAACACAAAAAAGCTTCTGGACCTGATGGGATATTAAATGAAATGAAAAAACACACAAGCAGTGAATTCCAATTAGCCATTCTAAAACTATTCAATGTGGTTCTGAGTGTAAGTTACTTCCCTGACATCTGGAATCAAGGCTTGATAACACCAATGTTTACAAATGGAGATAAATTTGATCCTAACACCTACAGAGGCATCTGTGTGAGCAGCAACCTGGGAAAGTTATTCTTTAACATTTACATCAATGAACTGGCTCTCAAGTCGATGATAAAGCTAGCTCACTCTACACAACTCCTGAATCTGGACGCCTGCTGTACGCTGATGATCTGGTTCTGGAGCGATCTGCGGCCCCTGGCCTCGCTCTACACGACTCACAGATCAGACGCCTGCTGTACGCTGATGATCTGGTTCTGGAGCGATCTGCGGCCCCTGGCCTCGCTCTACACGACTCACAGATCAGACGCCTGCTGTACGCTGATGATCTGGTTCTGGAGCGATCTGCGGCCCCTGGCCTCGCTCTACACGACTCACAGATCAGATGCCTGCTGTACGCTGATGATCTGGTTCTGCTGTCTCCCACTCAACATGGATTACAGCAGAACCTGGACCTGCTAGAGCAATACTGCCACACCTAGGCCCTTACGCATGTAACCATGGTTCCCCGAGAAGGAACTAGTGATGGGTCGTTCTTGAACAATTTGTTCATTTTGAATGAATCTTTAATGTGACTCGGGAAGAACGAGTCGTGTCGGGGAGTGATTCGTTCAGTCGCGCATGCGCAACATCCTATAGGTTCAGCACTGGAACTAGTTCACCTGTTTCAAGTCTTCGGGTTTTTCGAGTCGTTCATTCATCACGTGACAGCCCCATAAGCTTAACCAATGCAGTCTGAGCTGGAAAGAGAATTGATTAGTTCATCTCTCAAGTCTTCGGGTTGGAGTCGTTTGTTTAAATTTTAGGTAAAATGATCCGAACTTCCCATCACTAGAGGGAACGAGACCCTGCGCCCCCCAGGGGGCACATTGGGGAATGCAGCCTGCATGACCGGTGTCTGAAGCACGTGCGAAACAACGCCAATCTATTGGCCCACATGGCCCATGACGTCATAGGCGGGGTGCCCAGAAGTATAAAAGGGCACCTGCTGAATACATCATCCAATTTAGCTGTCTGAAGGAGACGTAGACAGGCAGGCCGAAGGCATGGCGAGGGGGCGCAGCGTCTCTTTCCCTCTCAGGGAACCATGGTTACATGCTTAACCCGAGACGTTCCCTTTCTAGGGAATTCCACGCTGCACCCCCAAGGGGGCACTATGGGGAACACAATCCAACCACGCCATGCTGAGGCACATGCCTCCACCTGGTGGAGGAGCACCAAGGATGCGACATACAAACACCAAGCCTTCCATCAGAAAGGGGCCATGCCACTGACGCTACAAGGGCTCTAGACTCATTCTTCCCACTGGTCGCACGAGCACATCATTTGGTCGCAATTTTTAATTAATTTATTTATTTGATACAACATTTGATTAATCAATGCATGCTGATGAACTTTTATCATAGTTTATAGTTATATGGTAATGAAAGTTTTCAACATTCAACCCATTCTTTTTCATCAGTATTATTTGTGATTTAAATTTTGTGAACAGGAATTCCTATTTTTGCTTTCACTTTCACTTTCAAATTCGTGATCTTGGTGTCACGCTTCACAAGAAAAGATGTCTGTTTTGCTTATATCTATACACCTTTCACTTTTTAAGACTAAAACAAAAGATGGATTCATTGTTATTCTTAATTAAAAAGCACAACAACAATAAAACAGTAGGCTACAATGACAAACTAGCTTACATAACATTTATTAACAAAAACTAATAAGACGAGGCATGGCATAGGACACATCACATGCTGTATTGAATAATAAATTACAGAACATTTAGCAAACACTGAGGAATCAAATAATAATAATAATAATAATAATAATAATAATTTAAGGAAAGCCTCCATAGTGTAACGTGAGGTAAACAGCAAAGATAACAAGCTTTTCAAAATGAAAACAAAAAGAATAGTAAAACTAAACTGGCTGTCACTGACAGGACTTGAATGTTTTTTCTTCAAGAATACCAACATGTTCAGCTTCTCTGGTTTAAGAAGCGGTCTTTTAATGTAGTTTGAAATCCGTCCGCTGCGCGCACCTTCACGCTCGTGCTGACGCGGTGAGTAAAACCAGGCTCTACTGAAGCGCTCTCGCTGAAGCGGCTCTCTTCACCTGATCAGTGAAATCCGACTCCTGCTACAATGTGCCGCGGCTCTGCTGTATGAAGCAGACGCTTTGGAGCAGCTTAGATCATGCACTCGCACAAGTGCGACCACGTCAAATTTTTACTTGCACACTCTCAAAAAATGGTTGCAGTCTAGAGCCCTGCACCACGGGCCGCTCATGCAGCTTGGCAGAAACGGGGAACCTGAATAGATCAAGGGGAACATCACACCCAAGTAGGAACACAGTTAGCTATGCTATGTGAGCAATTCTAGCCTGAATACACAAGACCACTGAAGAGACTAACTAGAAAGCCTCTAGAGGAGCTCAAGAGATCGCTACTTAAATCCAGGTAAAGAGAGTAGCTGCTGAGCGAGAACACAGCTATCCTCAGATAGCCATGTCCCTAAGGTCTTATGAAGGCTTGTGGACCAGAATAACATAGCTGAGATAGCCTTCCTACAGAGCTGCCCAGACCACAGAGAGTGGGCCATCTACTTACAACCCTAGCAGAGGAGATATCACTGCCTCGGCAAGGGCTCAAAGAGACCGCTAGTTAAAGACCCTAAGAAGGAAGCAGTCACTGAGCTAGCACACAGATATCCTCAGATAGCTGTGTACCTAGGAAGGGCTACCGGAAGGGGGACCGACTGAAAGGAAGGTTTTCTGTAGCATCTTAAACACAAGACTGTTAGACTTCCTTATGAAACACAATGCCTTGAGTAAATGTCAAATTGCATTCCTTCCAAAATGTCCAACTTCTGATCACATTTTTACACTATAAACACTAATTAATAAATATGTACATCAAAACAAACGTCAAATTTTTACCTGTTTTGTTGATTTCAAGAAAGCATTTGACTCCATCTGGCACGAAGGATTATACCTAAAACTTATTGACAGTGGAATAGGAGGTAAATTCTATGATTTGACCAAATCCATGTACACAATCAGCCAATGTGCTGTTAAAACTGGAAATCAAAGAACTGAATTTTTCCCCCCAGAGACGTGGAGTGAGACAGGGCTGCAGTTTAAAGCCCACCCTCTTCAACATTTATATAAACCTTTTGGCCAATGCTTTAGAACATGCTCCCATTCAAGGTCTCACTCTACATGACACAGAAATCAAGTGTCTTCTTTAACTTATCTTTATTGTCCTTAAAAGGCAATTCTTCATGTAGACAGCAGTATACATGCACATACAGCAGCAACACAACACACATTTATAATAAGTCATTTTAAAACATAATTGCAGCAGGTACAAAGGAATTCTTGTATCTGTTTGATTTGCACAAAGGGAGTTTAAATCTCCATTACACAATTCATTTAATTAAATTCATTACACAATGGATGTGTGACATCAGAAAGGACTATCTGGCCCTTCTTAGTCACCTTATGTTCATAAAATAGTGTGATAGTCCTTAAATCAGTCCCCACTATCTTACTAACTTACCCCTGTTCTTCAAACTGGCATGAATGCGGCTGCAAAATTATTATTGTTTTAGTTTTACTCAAATTGTAAATGGATTGTATGAAAGCGAGTAAAGAAGGCTCCTTTTAAAATCACTGAAGTTGTCAGTGAAGCTGTTTTTTACATCGTGTGCACTTTGTTGATTATAATGAGAGAACTTGAGTTTAAACATGAGGATGTTTTATTAAACTATCCCTTCTTTTCAGTTTCAAATCGTGGCCAGGTTTAATTCATTCTTTTATTCTTTTAGTTAGGCCTAAATAATGGGAACGAAATCATACAGTGCCTCACAATTGACTAAAATAAAGGAAAGAATTCATAAAAATACGCTACAGTTTCTTAATTAGTGAACAGATATCTTTCTCCCACATAGTTCTCCGTCAAAATAAAGGACAGATATCGAATAACAAAGTATGTGTGTGACAAAAATGCATGCTGTTTTAAAAATGTATTTGTGACAAATATTAAGTAATGTGAGAATATTGACATTTAGCATAAATCCCTACTGAACTAGGCTACCACTTTTAATGCTCCGGTGCAAAATAAACCACCATTTCTTTAAGGTAATATAACACGATTCATATTATATAAATAATACGGCCTGTTAAATGTTTCAAATCTAAAATATGGTGTAATACTTAGCTTGGCGTAAATATAAGCACAGGCTCATAGACTTGACATTTATCCTGCTTGAATTTGTTCTAAATAAGAAATGCACATAACTTCATAAGTAGCTACTAAATTTGCTTCTGTGAATATGAATTATTTGAACTACAGTGTTTTTCTTTCATCTTCCGGCGACTGCAGCTGTCTGATGCTCAGCGGTCAAAACCTGCAAATGCATTTTACACCCGCGGCGGTAGAAAGCAGATTCTGTATGTAATGTCATGATGATCTTTGTGAGTTTCTGAAGTCGAGAAATGCTTCTGGTGACATCATACAGCAGGATCAGGTGTTCATGAAACTGATAAATAAGCATCACTGGTGTCGTCCCTAAACATGAAGTCCTAGAGAGACTTTGAGCAATAGATTGTGTGTGAATTTCTCCTTAAACTGCTCTTTCTGGATTCTTTCTAGATCAATACTGAGAACGCCTCTATAGCTCACTATAAACCCTGGGTTTATAACAACTTTATTCCTTATACCGTACATTACAGTCAAGTCACCTTTATTTCTGTAGAGGGTAATATAATACTGTAATAATAATAATAATACAGCTGCTGACTGGAGCCCTTCGTTCAGAGTCAAAGAGTGAGGAAAACTCATTATTCATCACCGTCAGGCCCTTCAGCAGATTATTGCACATTTCTCTGACAGAAGATCTATGAGAGTCATTCTCCCGTTATTATTTCACACATAGACAGAGTTTGAGTCACTTATAACGGGCATCTGAAAACACATCTTCCCACATTTATAATGAGAAGCGATTCTGAATCTGTCCACAACAAAAGAGAAGGGTTTCTGATCAAATAAAACAAGCAAAGAAATAAATATTAGTACTGTGACTTTACCATTGTGCTCTAAAATCACTTTTTAGAGTACAACAGGATTGTTATATTTCTTTACTGACTAGTTATCATTTAAATTATTAATAAAATGAATAATTTAGTTATTATTATTATTAATAAAACAAAATTACAGTACAATAGGATTATTGCAAACATAAAATTCCTTTAATGATTTATTATAATTTAAATAATTACAATATAATATTATTTTGGTTATTACTATTATTGAATATTCATTTTTTATTTTACAGTACAATAGGTTTATTGCAATTATATTTCTTTATGAATTTCTTATACTTTAAATAATAATAAATTAAAATTCACATTTTGCTCATTATTATTATTATTATTATTAAATATCCACTTTATTTTAGAGTACAGTAGGATTATTAAAATTAAAATGAATATTTCTGTTATTATTATTATTTTACAGTGCAATAAGACTATTGCAACAGTAACGTTTTTATGGATTTGTTTATTTGTTATAATTTAAAAAATAAATACATTCATATTTTGGTTATTTTTATTTATTTATTTATTTATTTATTTATTTATTTTTATTTTAGAGTACAATAGGATTGTATTGTATAGGATTGTAACAAATGTATTTATTAATTTGTTATAATTAAAATAATAATTGAAATTTATTATTATTATTAAATACAGATTTTTTTCTTTTACAGTACAGTATGATTATTGCAATTGTAACAAATATTACATATTAAAGATTTGAAACAAATCTTTATTAATTTGATATACTTTAACCAATCAAATAAAATTCATAGTATTATTTTTATTATTATTACTAAATACTGTGTTTTTATTTTACAGTACAGTAGGATTATTGCAATTGTAACATTTCCTTTTGTGATATACTTAAAATAATTAATATAAAATAAAATTCATATTTTGGTTGCTATTATTATTATTATTATTATTATTGTCTCACTTTTTATTTTACTGTACAATTACTGCAAAAGTAACTAGTAATAGTATATTTCCTTTTGATTATTATTTAAATAATAAAATAAAATGCATTATTATTATTATTATTGTCATTATTATTATTATTACTACTACTACTATTATTACTGACATTTTATTTTACAGTACAATAGGGTTTGTCACAGAATGGCCCGTCTCCAACTTCACTAATCACTCTCACCTGCACAGTCATTACTAATCATGTGCACCTGGTCCTTATCACCACGGTCATTCAGAACTGGATAAAAGCACTCTCCTCAGTCACCACATTCGTCTGATCTTAAAGTTACGATACTGCAAGCTGTTAATGCAATAAGGACCCACTCTCTACGGATGCCTGTAGTTGAGTATTGCCTTCTAAAACCTTACCAGATTATACTTACCTTCTGTTTGCTCCTCTTCCTTATTCCACGTCTCCAGATTGCCCTTATGGTGCAGTGGACATATCTGGCATTCCCGCTCTCCGAGCTTCCTGATCGCCATGAACCTGCCATCAACAGAGATTGAGTCAGAATCAGGGCCGGCCCGTGGCATAGGCAGTATAGGCAGATGCTAAGGGCGCCGGCGCCCTATACCCTAGGGGGGGGCGCCAGAGCCGCGTAAGGAACTTTCCGCTTTTATTGTACTTCATTAACACTGCAACGAGTGGAGCAATAATGGGATTTACATGGCATTGACTTTCTTTTTTTTTTTTGTGATCAAATTTTTCTAATGGCATTGACTTTCTCTTATAAATTCTTACTTTAACGTGACCAGGGGGGAGTTGAAGGGA
>JAFVLL020035297.1:0-35509 GCA_021397915.2 Tor tambroides
GTGTGTGTGTGCACAGGAAAAGAAGAGGGCAGGTCAGTGGAAATAAGTTATGTAACCGACTCAAGGGACGCAGAGGAATAGGAGGTCATAGGAGGGGCCGACAGTGAAGCGGTAGGAGCGAGGGGGAAGGAAAACTAAACACAGAGCTCCTGTGACACCTAAACATGGTTTCATTCTGCTGCGTCAACACATTAGGCCTAAACCTAAATCAATGGATTGAATTCATGCTGTTTTTTTTCCCCCTCCGGCTATTGTATACTAAAGCTGTTCGATTTACAAAAGAAAGTCTATGCCGCCACCAGCATAGCAAAATGAGCACAGTGTTCCTGTTTACAAAGAGCTCCTTAGAAAGCAAATTGATTTCTCACACTCTTTATGGCCGTATGCTTTATCCATGTTCTGGGCAACTAGGTTTGCATGCTAGCGCCGATCTCTTTTTCCTCTTTATTTAAGAAGCAATTCAGGCCCGTATTCATCTTTCCGCCAGTGTTCCTCACAGGCTCTCTGTCTTTTAGCGAAAGCAAAAGGCTTTCATAAGAGCTGTGCAGCTGTTTGTCTGCATAAGACTGGACATCAAAAGCGTCTTTGGGAGCTCTTTTCTCTATTAGAGGAGAGAGTGGAGCATGCAGGGGTTTGGGGCTACATTCCACTAGATCATTGTTCCCAGAATGCACCTTTATCTTCAACTTGGGGGACCCAGCGGAAAAGGGGTTTTAATCACCGCAAAGCCTTTTCAGAGAAATATTGTAAGGGCTTGTGTACACATGAGAGAGAGAAATAAGAGGGAGAATTGGTTTTATTCTTTTTTTCTTCCATTCAGTTACCATAATCGGCATTCTCACAGCAGTAATAATGGTAATAGCTGGTAAGTCTTGGTGGTTTATATCTTGCACTTGTCACATGCTTTAACAAACTTCAGGAGTGACATAATGAGCAGCTGTCTTTATTAACCAGGAGAATGGGAAGACACATCCCTGTATTCAGGGTTTTGTGCATGTATGATCACACACACACACACACACACACCTATTGTGACACATCTAGAACTGCTGGTCAATATTAAAGGGAGGGTTAACCCAAAAAATGAAGCTTCTGTTATCATTTACTCACCCTGTTGTCATTCTAAACCTATATAGGATGTTTTTTCCCTGCTGTGGAACATAACATATATTTTGAAGAATTGCTTTTGTCCATACAATTAAAATCTGTGGGTATTTATATATAACATTCACACATTTTTGCACATTTAAATATAAGCTAAAATGTACATTATGGACAGAGACAGCATCAAAAATGTAAAAATATGTCTGTATAGTTACATTTGACTATTTCATAGATATTTTTTAGCTCCTGGCCACTTATAACCATAATAAATAGTTGAGTTAAGTGACAATACTTTCAGTTACAATATGCTATTATATAGATATTTTGGAAACACTTGGGATGTGCATCTCATAACTGAGGCCAATGCGATACGCATCTCGATAGCCAGTGATACGATTCATTGAAGATACATATGAAGCAGCTATACTGACTCGATGCGATACGATTCACCCCTATTATGATGCAGTGCAATCCGATTTTGATTTGATTTGATTCAACACATGCAATGGGATGCAATGGAAAAAATATGATTGCTTTTATTTCTCTGGTTCAGACAGATAAATCATAAATGAACTAAAGTGTCTTCTAACTTCTAATGCCTCGAGGCCTGTTTCAAGTTTACCAAATAAGCCAGGCTTATTTCAGTTAATCTGACTCATTGTCAAATGATTTGGTTCCATAAAGCAAATTTAACATAGATCAACCTCAGTCACGGTGGCAACTTATTCTGGGAAACTAACCTGGTGTGAGGCAGGCTAACTGTCAGGTTAAGCTGAGTTCCTCTAACACTGACCAATAGGAACGGAATGATATTACTACTGACTCTCTCACATAGGCTACTATAGCCATGCAGCCTTTCTCTCTGGTTTTACAACAGCTGTACCTTTTAGCAGAACAGATAGCAGAACATTAGAACATAACAATCTATAATTGCTCTTTAAAGCATTAAAATCACTAAATTAAAAATGACAATAAATAAAGAAAAGAAAAAGACTACATTTTAACTGCTATAAGAAACACATTTAACTCAATTGAGCTTCTTAATTTTAGTAGGCTACTGTATTAGCTTACATTTTATTTACCCATTGCAATATTAAAAATACACTTATGTATATGTTTAAAATTCTACAAAAGGGACATTTAATGTCCAACAACAAATACTTTAGCAAAATGCATATTATACTCAGAATTATTGCGCTAGTACCCTATTGCGCGCCATCTGTTTAGCGCGCATGCGCTCAGCAGCGCTTCACTCGTGTAAGCCTCGCCCATCCTGACAGCAAAATGGATATATTTGCATGACTTTGTAACATTTACAGATGAAAAATATACCTGTGACATGTCAGTTATGCACTGAGGAAAACACAACGTCTCAAATGCATTACACATCACAAATATATCCGCTGTTTGCCATGGTAGATCGATTAGATCCATGATTGACATTAAGGACTTTAATCCCCGCTTTTCGTTAGATTAATAGGGACCAATTCTCACTATTAAAGTTGCTTAGCATGCCTATTATTAACATATTGGCTGTTATTACGCATGACCATATTCTACATTCCTAATACCTAAACTTAACAACTACCTTACTAACTATTAATAAGTAGCAAATTAGCAGTTTATTGAGGCAAAAGTCATAGTTAATTGTTTGTTAATAGTGAGAGTTAGCCCTTAAAATAAAGTGTGACTGATATTTTTTTAATCAAAACGAGTTGGCAGTTAGTTAAATAAGTTAAATAAATATGATAGTAGTGAACATATTTAATTAATTTTGTTGACTTAATACATTAAAATACATTAAAATCATTTCCATGAGTTCACTACTCAATGCATCTGAAAGGATTTGTAAACACTTGTTGTTCTTACATATAATATGCATGTTTTAGATGTTTTCAATGTTAAAATTGTATGTTTCAGTGTCTGTGCAAATGCATGAAAACACAATTTATGAATACACACTTTTAATCAAATATGAATGATTATTATTGAGATCACAGTGCTTCATTAGATTTCACACCATGAATGTGGACTTCACATTAAGACCTGTCATAGACAAATAAATACATACATGTATGTATAATATCTTCCTGCTAATTGATGATACAAGTGTCTGTCCTGTTTGACTGGTTTATGTGTTACTGTTCACAGTCAAGAACCAATTACACAATTGTTTTTTTCTTCCACCATCACAGAACTTACATTATCTAATGTCAACGCTGAGAGATTTTTATTTGTGTCTGTTTGTGGGGGGCAAGTCTCAGCTGGTTGGAGTGGTGTGACTGTTAAAAACAGGTGTGGGCATGCCTGTTGCTTTAGGATCAGTTGTAGATCTCTTTCTACATACTGCGTGTCATGCCAATTCCAGCCAATCTCAGCTGTTGCAGGGCAGCTCAGAAGATCAAGCCCTTCGATCTTCAGAATCCTGTGATTGTTTGTGGCAGGAACGTCACGTAGAGGTACTGTCAAAGATATGGTGGCAATTGTTCACCATGGTGGTGGAGATGGTGTAGGAAGACTGAGTTGTCAGGGTTGCAACTGATGACCCACTTTGTTCTGTTTTCCTCAGTGAAGTTTCTTCCAGCTCTCTCGTAAACTCCAGTGTTCTTCTTGGTCGAGTTTTACTGAATTTAGAGTTCCCCTCTCGGAGTCTTTCTTCGTCATGTTCAGACAGAGAACATTCTGTAGGTCTACGCTGATAGACTGCATTCTGGAGTTGCAAATTTTATCTTAGGTTTTACAATTCTGTACATTTTTAATGTCCTCACTGGATTGGAAATGAAGGACAATAATGAAGCACAAGTCTATAAAACTTGGCAGATTACAGAAACTACTGAACCTAGTCAGATTTATTGCCATCTAGTATATGCTGCATTCATATTCATGTTTTATATGCTTTATATTGCTCAACATAACACATGTTCTTCACACCTCAAATAAATGTGTCAGTTAACTGACTTCTGTTCTGTTCTTCACATCCAAACCAATGATCCTTATAGCACCCATATATGACGTTGATGGAGCATTCAAGTTCACATAGATTGCACGTTCAAACAAGTCGATCTTGGGTGAACCTGTTTTACTCTGAGCGTGTAGATCTTTATTATTGTGACTTCTTGACGCCACCTGGGAGGAACAAAAATCATGCCACTTTAGAGAGTTAGGATACTTCATATGCCTGTTCATGCATGTTAGTTTATTTTGGCACTCTGGTATTTTAAAACTTGCATTTGACTCTAGTTTTGTCCATGCATCATTTAAAGAAAAAGATTATGACTGATCAAAAGTAATTTCTTCTTGCCAGTCTGATTGTGTGCTCTAATCTTGAGTTGATGTACTGTCATGTTCACTTGGACATAGCAATGGCATGTTAGCCACACACCTGCTGCAGACCAGGGCACCGCATAGTGGATTTATACCAGGCTGCTTTTGATGCTTTATTGGGCTGGAGACCTGTCCAGATGGGCCTTGTAAAGAGCCCAACAAACCCGCACACCTCCTGCCTGGTCAATCTCCATAAACCACCAAATGAGATTCACAACACAGACAGCAGCAATGAGAGGAAAATAAACCCAGAATGCAGACCACAAAAGCCTTGACCGTCCACCCCCACCCCCAGAGTGGACAGCAGGAGATGGGACAGGAGGCAAGAGAAAGTGGGCAGTAAATACCCGCATGTCTGTCTCCATGACAGCCTGTGGGACAATCAAGGACAATCCCATGAGGCTTCATTGCCAAGGCCTAGTGCACATTGGCATTGTGGACCACTGGTGTGCCCGCTACTATCTGAGCCTTGGAGTGAATGGAGATTTTAATCAAATGGGTGGTTTATGTAGAGTTTGTCTGTGCTGTTTACAAAGAACAACAGTATCTTACTGTTGGTTTTGAGTGAAGCTTGTTTACATCTAACTTGAACTTGGACATTAATTAAGTTCTATTATATATTTGAGCATGTATGTTAAAAAATAAAAACTGTCATCATTTACTCACCCACATGTTGCTCCAAACCTGTATGACAACCTTTCTTGCAATTATATCGTTGGGTAATTATACTGTATATAAATTGCGGCCGTGAGGGACCTGCTATTAATATGCGGGGCATTGAAACTGCTTTTGAACGCGCGCTGGCTTGTTACTTTCACTTTCGAGATTCGCTGTCGCACTTACTCTGTGCATTTTACTGAGCCGCAGTATTTACCACACATTTTACAAGATTAGATGTTTGTAGATGGTGCTCAGGATCTGCAAATCGTTCGCCATCGTCCTATCAGTCATCTCTCCTTACTCTGTTTATGTGGTAAGTGACATTTTATGTACTGTAATGTAACAGGCAAATGCTAGCAAACGGCTAACCATGTCCCTTTAGCGGCTCCGTAGAACACGTTGTTCGTTTTCCGTGCCTTTCCGAATACGTATTCACTATTTGGGCACATCCCCATTTAAGACTAAAGCTTTCAGTCATAAAATTATCATAAAAGTGATCCATATGACATAAGTCTTCTGAAGTCATGCTATAAATTTAGTTATAAATTTAAATGAACTTGAGAATCAGATCTGTTAATGAATCATTAAAACATTTTTGTAAATTGGATCAGTGGATTAAATAAAAAATCCAACTCAAAAGATTGATTTGTACACAAATCTGGCACCAGTACATTGAACGGTGGAGCGACTGGCAAGATTTTCAGTGTATACTGACTTTCGGTCTGTTCTTCACACTAAGCACGTGTGACTTCAGAAGACTTGAGCTGCTTCTGAAATCGTGTACTGAGTAGGTATTGCATTCGATGAAGAACTTTGTGACTGTTGAAAAATTATGAAAAATGATGAAATCTGGACATACTACATCTGCCATGTTGTCGTGACTTACAGTGTAAATTGCATAACTTTAGTGCCATCCTCTCTTTTGGCCACATGGGATAGTAAAGTGTCCATTAGATGCACACTTCAAAATCTCTGAGGAATTAGTAAATCATTTGGCACCTTTTTTCTAACTGTTTTATAAATACCATAAATTCCGACATACAACTTCTTTCACATACTGTTTTTTTGCCTAGTAGGGGACATATTCAGACACAGGATTGAATTTTTGGTAACGCTTTAGTATATTGACCAGTTCTCGCTATTAACTAGTTGCTTATTAGCATGCCTATTATTAACATATTGGCTGTTTATTATTAATGCTAATAAATCACATATTCTGCATCCCTAATCCTACCTAAAACCTAAACTTTACAACTAATTTATTAACTATTAATAAGCAGCAAATTAGGAGTTTATTGAGGCAAAAGTCATAGTTAATGGTTTGTTAATGGCAAGAATTGGACCTTAAAATAAAGTATGACCAAATTTTTTGTCACTTTTAGAGCTTCTCAGCCCCAATCATTATTCACTTTCATTATACTAATCATTATATACCTCAAAACTCACCTTTTCTGTTCCACAGAATATTTTTTTCCAAAAAACACCCCCCCCAGCACATTATAGCTTCTGCAGCCCACTATATCCCAGCCAGGGAGAATGGACGTGGAGATCCGCGACCTGAGATCTTAATTCCGTCAGGGAGCGCATTCACTGGAAATGTTAATGACAGTTTTGTCATGCAGTTCATTACCGCACCCATGACTCCTCTAGGCCCTCGCTCAGACGGACAGAAAAGAGAGGGAAGGCCTTAAAGCTTGAAAGAGGGAAGAAAAAAGAAACCTTTTTGAGACCAAGCACAAAAGACACAGGGAGATGCTGAATGTGGTGGCTGCCAAGCGCTGGGAATTCATGATTGGGTTTTCTTCCTCCTCATTGGCAGTGGTTCCTGCTTGAAAAGAAGGTCGAGGGGGTAAGTTTGCTTGAAGCGACAGATTGCATATGTCTGTATTGGACTCTTTGAAAGTGTGCCCCCCTCCTCTCCTCCACCCCCAGGAGAAAAGCCCCATACAGTACACTGTTCTTTACTCATTCTCTCACAAGAGCGCAGGAGGACCAGACACTTTTCTAAAAGAGTTACCCTTGAAACTCCCCAGAGCTGAACACAACATGGGATTTTAACTCTAGCTTAGTGTGCTGACAGGGCCGTAAGCACCATAGACATCGAGAGGGACACGTTCCCCTTCAACACTCAGAAAAGCGGTTAACCGATCAGGGTTTTTCTGTGGTTTATTATTGAATTATTATAGTCTCCCTGATCTTAAATATGTGGTTACATCCTTGTCTGCTGAGATAATATACATTCATTTATTTGTACTTTGCTATAGATTAACATTACATTGAAACTGACAAGGCTAGTCCACTCAATCCTCTTGTTCTACAGGCTTTCGAGAGGTTCTCGAGTCTATGTGTATGGCACATGTCAAGTGTTGACAGTGTAGCAGCTAACTCAGATAGAGGGATGAGAACACAGATCCCAGATGACCTTTCCCCTACTTTCACACACACACACACACACACACACACACACACTACAGAACCCATGTTGGCATGGCAGATTAAACACTATAAAGATGAAAGGGACTAAATCAAGTAGTGTAATTTAAAAATTAAGTGTGCTTTTTGCACCACTACTGGCATTAAACCGAATTGCAGTCTGTTTGTTTGAAACCTGTAGAAAACAATAACACCACTATTTTTGCAATTCTGGGTAACACTTTAGTATAGGGACCAATTCTCACTATTAATTAGTTGCTTATTAGCATGTCTATTATTAACATATTGGCTGTTTATTAGTACTTATAAAGCACAAATTCTGTATGATCATATTCTACATCCCTAATCCTACCTAATACCTAAATTTAACAACTACCTTACTAACTATTTATAAGCAGCAAATTAGGAGTTTATTTAGGATGAAAGTCATAGTTAATGGTTTGTTAGTAGCGAGAATTGAACCTTAAAAAAGTGTGACCACTACAATTAACTAACAAGAAACTCTGATTAACAGATTAGTTAAGTAATAATGCTTAGTTGAATGTAGTAGTTAAATATTAGCTAATCAGTAACTACTGTTTTTTCATACCTCCCAGAGAACTACGAAGAACTACTATATACAGGTTCATAATTAATGTGAATAATGCAAAATGTATAATTAATTATAAAGTGAAGGCCATGGTAACCCTCTAGTAATGACTCAAGCATTACCACAACCTTCAGAAGTATTCTAAAATGAATAATATGATAACTCTCTAGTAATGACTGAAATCATTGTAAGCTTTTGAGTGTTTTTTAAGTATTTGATAGTAATGACTCAAGTGTGACTACATCCTTTATGAAGGAATTCTAATTATTTGGATCAGTATTCTAAATTTAAGGTCATGGTAACCCACTAGTAATTACTGAAGTCATTGTAAACTTTTGAGGTTTTTTAAGGTTCTGAATAGTAATTCCTTCTGATGGATTTGGTAACACTTGAGTCATTACTAGTGGGTTACCATGACCTTTACTTTTGAATTGATTATATGTTTTGCATTACTCACATTGATTATGAACCTGTATATAATAGTTCTTCATAGTTCTCTGGGAGATCTGGAATAAATAGTTCCCGATTAGCTAATTGTGAACTATGACTTTCAAATAAGCACTATTACTTACTAATTTGTTAATCAGAGTTTCTTGTTAGTTAATAGCATTTACTAGAGTGTTAATATTGGATTACCCAATTGTTCTAGTTATTAATTAGTGACAGAACAGTATTCTAAAGTGTTGCTTATCATGACAATATTTGCAATTTGTATGACGCTCTCAGCACTAAACATAACTGCAAAAAAAGAGGCTTTGTTGTTTTCTTCAGGTTTCAAACTGCAATTCAGTTTGATGCCACTAGTGGTGCAAAAGCACTTAATTTTTAAATTACACTACTTTATTTTACTCCCTTTTACCAGTTTCTTGTCAGTTAATAGTAGTTACTAGAATGTTAATAGTGTGTTATTAATTTGTTCATGTGTAATTATTCATTAATGATAGAACAGTATTCTAAAGTGTTATTTCATTATATTACGGTGTTTCTTCAACATCAGGCACTTCTACTACATTCTAAGGGTAAATTTTTAATAAAACATAGTTAATTTTTTATTCAAACTGATTTTATTATTACTATCACATAAAAACTGATTCGAAAACTTTTTATTATCCATTCCACATTTATTTTTGTTACTTTTCAAATATGTTATATGTACAGATTTTATTGTTTTACCCTTGTCTTGGACCCAGACTTTCAATCTTACAATATGAAAATCCATCATAAAAATATACAGTATCTCACAAAAGTGAGTACACCCCTCACATTTCATCAACAATTGTAGTATTTCTTCTCAAGGGACAATACTGCACAAATGAAACTTGTATATATTTTAGAGTAGTCAATGTGCAGCTTGTATAGAAGTACAAATTTACTGTCCTCTAAAAATAACTCAACATATAGCAATTATTGTCCAAATAACTGACAACAAAAATGAGTACACCCTAAGCAGAGCTGGGTAGATTACTTACAAATTGTAATCCGTTACTGATTCCAGATTACATGACAAAAATTGTAGTCAGTAACGTAATCCGTTACATTACACATTTTAGGTAATATAATCAGATTACTTTTAGATTACTTTTAGATTACTTTTGATTTAACTCGTTTATCACAATGATTTAAATATCATTATCTTGTACCATAATGATGTAAAAAATGCAAAGAGTAAGAAAACTTGTTCCATTCATTGTAATTTACAACATGAAGTGCATTAAACATTATATTACATCAAGGTTTCCCAAACTAGGGTTCGTAGCTGCAAAACTGCAGGGGGTTGTTTAAAATAAAAGCTGACAATTAATTAAATCATAAAAAAATTAAAATGAAAATAAATAATTTTAAAACAAACTCCCTTTTTTTAATTAATTTTTTTATTTTATTTTATTTGAACTCCCTTTCGAGGAAAGTCTCTTCACTTGGCGGCCATATTTGCAACGCCTCCAGGCAGCTCATACAAGACCTATCTTAATGAATGAGAGAATCCTGAAATCTCAAAAACTGCTCACTGAACTCACAATTAAATTACATATGTCAAATCAGCAACAAAAATCTGAAATTAATTGCCCCATGAATGTTGATTCTTATGCTCAAATAGCGTTTAAAAAGCTTATTTTTCAGGCTAGACCAGCCAATGCACATGCGGAGTAATAACGTGCTTATACAGCGCATGTGCATCGACTCTAGTCAGGTTTCTATGGGAAATGTGTCTCTTTCATTTAGAAGGTGGGACTATTCCTCCATATTGCGCGTTACAGTTTCTCCCATTCATAAGTATAGGAGTGAACCGTCTTTGTATTTCTATAGTCTTTGTTTTAAATAAAACACTTACTAAAAAAGATGAAATATTTTTATTTACCTGCATGCCATGTGATCATTAATCAACATCAAAGAAACCGTGAACATGCAAATGTGATACTTAATTATTGAAATATTTATTTTAAAATCTCAGGGGTACTTAAAGCAAATATATTTGGTGAATAAGGTTTAGATGACAAAAAGTTTTGGAATGCCTGCATTACATGTAACTAAGAAATAACGTGAATATGTGCATTTTAATTAGTTATAATTAATAATACATGGTTAAAAAACCTACAGAGTAATAATTCAAATAAAAATGAATGTGTCCATCAGTAGTTGATGCAATGTTGAAACCTTAAACCTGAAATGATTTTTGTAAATCCATTGGTCAAATGCTGTCGCCACCTGACTAATGACTGATCTTTGTGTGAATGTCCACAAAACTAGACTATATGCATATATAATATGTATATAATCGGTAGGATATTTTAGAAAGGAAAATTTAAAAGATGAAAAAGAGAAATCAATGAATAATGAATAATTTATTGCTATTGTGTGAATAATATGTAATCATGTAATCCATAAAAAAGTAACTGTAGTCTGATTACGAGTATTTTAAAATGTAACTTACTCTGATTACAAGTACTTAATTTTTGGAATCTGATTACGTAATCCAGATTACACGTAATCAGTTACTACCCAGCTCTGACCCTAAGTGAACATGTCAAAACTGTGTCCAATATTTTGTAGGGGCACCATTGTTATGTAGCACTGCCTTAATCCTCCTGGGCATGGAGTTCACCAGAGCTGCACAGGTTGTTGCTGGCATCCTCTTCCACTCCTCCATAATGACATCATGGAGCTGCTGGATGTTAGACACATGGTGCTTCTCCACCTTCCACTTGAGGATGCCCCACATGTGCTCAATAGGGTTCAGGTCTGGAGACAGACTTGGCCACTCCATCACCTTCACCTTCAGCTTCATCAGCAAGGCAGTTGTCATCTTGGCGGTGTGTTTGGGGTCATGTTGGAAACCTGCTGTTTGGCCTAGTTTCTGAAGGGAGGGCATCATGTTCTGCTTGAGAATGTCACAGCAAAGGCTGGACTCCATGTTTCACGAAACGCAGCTCCCAGTACTAGAGCACTCATGTAGCCCCAGACCATGATGTTACCACCACCATGCTTGACCATAGGCAAGAAACAGTTTTTCTTGGTACTCCTCACCAGGGCGCCGCCACACATGAACACACACTCATCTGAGCCAAACAAGCTTCATAGTCTTAGTCTCATCAGACCAACAGGACATGGTTTCAGTAATTCATGCTCTTGGACAAGTTGTCTTCAGCAAACTGTTTGCAGGTTTTTGTGAGCCAGCTTTCAGAAGAGGCTTCCTTCTGGGACGATGGCCATGTTAAATTGACTTGTTGCAGTGTGCTGCGCATATGGTCTGGAGCACTGACAAGCTGACCTCTGCTTCTGTAACCTCTAAAGCAATGCTGGCAGCACTCATGCGTCTGTTTTTTGAAGCAATCTTCTGCACCTGATGCACACAGCATGAGGACCTAACTTCTTTGATCGAACCCTTGCGAGGCCTGTTCGAGGAACCCGCGTCTTGTAAAACCTCTGTATGACACTGGCCACTGTACTGTAACTCAGTTTCAGGGTGTTACTGAACTTCTTATTGCCTAGGCCATCTTTGTGGAGAGCAACAATTCTAATTCTCAAATCCTCAGAGAGTTCTTTGCCATGAGGTGCCATGTTGAACATCCAGTGGTCAGTATGAGATAATTGTACCAAATTTTAACTGCTCTAATACAAGATACACAAATTTGTATGGTCCTGTCAAGCAGACAAAAACATGAACATGATGAATAGGACATGTGGCTTTGCATGGTTAAACGACGTATAGCTGTTATCACTTAGGGTGTACTCACTTTTGTTGCCAGCTATTTTGACAATAATGGCCGTATGTTGAGTTATTTTCAGAGGACAGTAAATCTTTACTGCTATGCAAGTTGCACATTGACTACACTAAAATATATTCAAGTGTCATTTCTATAGTATTGTCCCTTGAGAATATATACTAAAATGACTGCTGAAATGTGAGGGGTGTACTCACTTTTGTGAGATACTGTAGATTGTTACATGTTTAAAACTAATCTAAAGATTGAAATAAACATAAACCATTTTGATATGTATTGTATGAAAATGTTTTATCTCAATTTTTAAAAATTCCATAGGGCCATAACTGAGGAACAACTTTTTAATCAGTTCACTTTTGCGCATATTTCTTCATGGATATGTATCAATTGTGTGAGGAATGATGTGGCGGCTTTCTGCTGAAAAAACCCTCAAGCAGGTGGCCTGAGGTGGAACACCACAGTAATTCCACAGCCCCTGAAATTACGCAGGAGAGGTGAGTAATGGCAAATTCTTGCAGAAGTCCAGATGGTAAGGCACCTCTTGGAGGGTAACGGTACTGTTCCACTACATCAATTTAGAGTTGGAGGAGGCCTCAGTCACGCTGCCCCAAGGGTCATGAAACGCAAATATTTTCATCAAACCGCCACACAGATTCTCAAGGGGGTTTACACTTCCTCTCAATTCATCAGTGATGATGATAAGTCTGCAGGCCAGGCCAGTTCTGATCACAGGGGGGCACTCAGATCTGTGGTTCATGTCAGCTTCTCCTGATTAGTGATTATCTGGTGGATGTTTTTTTTATAATGCCTCGTCTCTGACAAAAGTGTCTTAGATTCTGTGTCCAAATAATGATCATGTGTGTGGTCATTTGGTGGTGGCCTGTGGTTGACCTCTCATTTTATCCTTCTGATGAGCCACAAGAGACACAGGTACAGAGAGACAGAATATCAGAACAAGTGTGGACAGATGCACAGGGCTTTAGATGTAAAAATAGAACAAGAAATGTAGACAAGCTGAGGGCATGCAAGGTTATGAAACGACTCCCCAAACACAAGTCACCCGTAGTAAACATGAATTTCACTTCCTTCTGTCCATATGTGCCAGAAATGCCATCTATCTATCTATCTATCTGGAAACCTTCAAACTTAAAGACTTTTTAAACTTAGTCAAACCAGCATTCAGTGTTTGTCTTGAAATTTTGAAATTTTACAATTCTGCATTCTGCCTCATTTCAATTTCATGACTCGAATAACAAATTAAAAGACATTCACAATTAATTTCTGACCCTGCTTTGCAGAACCTCCACTTTATTTTCCTTAACATTTCTTTGTCATAAAATAGTAATCATACTTCATCAGTTTTGCTAATAGGATATCTTGAATTAAACCAAAAGCAATCAGAGATCTCTGAGGAAAGTCTTTGTTGACATTATAACAAGATTAAATCCAGTATTAAGCAGTGTAGTGTTGTTTCCAACCTGCAAGAGATTATTACAGTAGCGAGCATCACTGTATGATATTTATAGTCAAAACTGTGGTTTTTGCTCAATAAACAATGTTGTCTTTTTAGTGTACCGTCTTTCTACTCTTGGTCCAGGTTGCTTGGTCTGAACCCAAGTTTGATTCCATGCTTGCATTAGAAGAAATGTGAAGAATGTGAGCTGCTCTGCATGTAATTTATTTGGAGACAAACAGCAATAACAAATAAATTAGACTTTAATAAATTTGTAGAAGATGTAAATTACATAGTTACATCAATAGTTGTGCACTTCTGTTAGGCCAGATTGCATTACAGTTTATATGAACCGTACTCCAGACCTTTTCAAAAGGACTCAGGTGTGGTTCACTGGCATGCGCCCAAGTTCGAGAAATAATTTGCACATCAATCAAACAAACTGAACTCTGACGTTAAATAGACTGGGGTTTGCACTACAAACTGGTATAACAGTGCTAGTGCAATTAAAGCTTACAGAACAGATGTTACCTTGGTATTTTTCCATTACTTTCTAAAGAAAAGCAGCAAGCCAAGAATTGTTTGAATTGCTGAGACATCGTGTGATTTGTCTGGTAATGTTTTGTCATGAATTTTTAAACATAGTATGACAGACAGCACGTGGATGTCTGTAGAGCCTGAGGACGTGCCCATGTTCACAGAATTACAGCAACAATTGAACTGTTGACCTGCAAAGGTTTACAATTTCATTATCTCATGGTCAACCATTACTCATGGTTTTACAGAGGGGTATAAGGTTACATGGGTTAAACTACCAGGCATACCTGAAAAACCAACATTCTGTGTTGCAATGTATGTCTTTTAAAAACACTTAAATGTCACCGCTAAGACAGAGTTTGATGGTGATTCATGCTAATCTTCGTCCAGTTCTAGTGTACTAAATCTCTGAGTGTGTAAAAACTGCACTTATGCACAGCTGTTTCGCCATTTTATGGTCCTGCAATGACTGTAAATCAGAAGATTGTCAGTCTAGCCTCACAGTGCTTATCAGGTGAGAGAGATATTATGAGACGGGCCTGTAAAAACAAGTGAAGAAGTTGAGCAGCAAGACAACCTAGAATCCAGACAAGACTGTAGATGCAGTGTGGCTACACTATAAAAATCAAATTGGCTTTGTAAACATAACTTCTGGAGAAACAGGTACTTTCCAAATGTACTGTTCACATTTTAACTGGTGCTTTTCACTGTTTTGGTTGTGTAAAGCAAAAAGTATAGTTTGTATACAATGTTTTACATAATTGTGTACCTTCTGAATTGACTAATTGTCATTGTAATTTAATTTAATTTTATAATGTACAACAGCAGACACACTGATGCGAGACCAACTCCTTTGTCTTGATGTGGCAAATTTTATAGCTAGCTAGTCATGGGTAAAACAATGAAATCTACACATTAGTCAGTAGTAAATGATGTAAGTAGGAGATTAAGTGCTTGTAGAAAGTTTGTGATCTTCATGACAAAAAGGAAAAATAAAATCAGATGTCAGAATAAAAATCAATCCCTGGGACATAAAAGTGATTGTACGTCCACACAGCTGGCTTATGTAGTGTCAGTTGTTTCAAGTTCTTTTCCTTTTTCAAGTTGTAAAGACTAGTGGTTTACCCTATAAACACTTCAGTGTGTTTTCATTTCTTTATCATTGCATCAGATGTGTGGTTTGAGACCATCCAGTTCACAAAGACTTTAGCTGAGTCCAGAATTATTCAAGGTGAAGACAGGTAAGATGTTTAGCTTTAGCTGTAGGTAACTATGGATTATATACAGACATACTCATATGTCATTTTCTCCTTCAGGGCTGAGGTGTGTTTACATGTCCTACCTGCAGATCAGGTGAGCTTCCTGATGGACTAATACAGGCTGTCTTGAGGGTTTTGCTAATGTATATGCTAAGCATATTATTTAGTGAATGTGGTATTTCACATATATACATCCAAACCTTTCTCTTTATGTCAGGACTTAACTGCTGCAGGATCATTCAGTGTCATGTGAGGAACCCCAAATGGTAACCTTAATATCAAGTCAAGTCACCTTCATTTTTATTTCGCTTTATACGATACAATTGTTTCAAAGCAGCTTCAGAGTACTAAAGTAACAGAATTAATGATACAAACTTAAAATGTTCATTCAATGTTGATTCAGTTCAGTTCAGTAACTGTCGTTGAAAAAATTGTCAGTTATGAATGAATTTGATTCAGCTATAAAACAGCTCTACAGTGGACAATAGGGTGATTATTCAGCTCAATTCAGATTAGGTTTTGTTCTCATCTGATAGTGTCAGTGCTGACAAATCAATAATATTACTTAAAGGATTAGTTCACTTCCAGACTAAAAATTTCCTGATAATTTACTTACCCCCATGTCATCCAAGATGTTCATGTCTTTCTTTCTTCAGTCGAAAATAAATTAAAGTTTTTGTGGAAAACATTCCAGGATTTTTCTCCATATAGTGCACTTCAATGGGACTCAACAGGTTGAAGGTCCAAATTGCAGTTTCAATGCAGCTTCAAAGGGCTTTACATGATCACACCGAGGAAAAAGGGCCTTATCTCATGAAATGATCGGTTGTTTTCTAAAAAAAAAATTATAATGAAAATTTATATACTTTTTAACCACAACTGCTTGTCTTGCACTAGCTCGACCTGACGCATTGCATAATCGCATTGGAAAGGTCACACGTGACATAGGCGGAAGTACCGACCCAGTGAGATGGAGCTTTTCACCCTACCCTACATTTTCACAACGAAGTACACAGACACAAACAAACCACATGTGACTTTTCCAGCATGATTACATAATGCGGGAAGTTGCGTATGTGCATCGCATACGCATTGTGGTTAAAAAGTATATTTAGTATTTTTTTTGGAAAATGGCCAGTCGTTTTGCTAGATAAGATCCTTTTTCCTTGGCTGGGATTGTGTAGAGCCCTTGAAATTGCAGTTTGGACCTTCAGCCCATTGGCTCCCATTGAAGTACACCATATGGAGAAAAATCCTGAAATGTTTTCCTCAGAAACCTTAATTCCTTTCGACTGAAGAAAGAAAGACATGAACATCTTGGATAACATGGGGGTGAGTAAATTATCAGGAAATTTTTATTTTGGAAGTGAACTAATCCTTAAACTCCAACTAGCAAGCCAAAGGCAACAGTGGCAAGGAACCCAAACTCAATCTGGTGACAGAAATGGAGGGAAAAAAATATTAGAAGTTTCCCCAAATCAGCATCCATAAATTAATCACAGGGTGTTATTGCCTAGATATGAGTTTTATAGGAGAGTCTTATCTGTTTGACTTTAGCTTTTATATGCAATCAACTCAAAGTGCTGTAAAAGTGGTTCGTCCTGCTTTCCTTGAGGAGCAAAGTCCCAGATTGTGAGTCAGACAGGAAATTGTTTATATGCACTGATATTCGCTCTGAGCTCAGTTGTCCTCTAGCCATCTCATGCCTGTCTGTTGATTTGTGAGAGCCAAGTGACAGTGCGATGACTGTGTGGCGTTAGGTTTCTTTCCAGTCCCTGGAGTATGCGAAAAATGAAGCGCACATGCAGCATAAGTCCAGAAGAACATCCAAACAGCCTCAGAGTTGTGTAAACATGAAACACAGAAAAGATGGAAGAAGTATCTGAATGAAGTCTGAATGTGGATTAAAAATAAACATCTGTGGAGTGGTCCAGACTCAGTGTCTTTGGCCCTCTCTGATGGTTTTTACCACCAAAGTGTTGCAAAAGGCTGCGGCTAGCACTGTGGCCTTCACATGGTGACGGTATCTTATTGTTCTAGAGTTGAGAGAGAGTACGTCTACTTTGTGAGACACATTTTTTTTGTGTGTGAATTATCTGTTGACAGATGCCTGGGTGTACATGCGGACAAAATGTCTTCTGAAATTCAGAATGTGTCCATCGCTCATGACTGCGGTTGGTATGTGACTGTCAAGCAAGTATTTTCACCTTGTCAGTTACCTGACAAAATAATAATTAGTCATATTTGATTTCAACCAAAGCTGCCTTTAATTTTAGCTCTGCCCCAAAACCTAGTGACCAACTTCATTACCAGCCTAATAAAAAATATACAAATATCACTCCCCACATGAAGCAAATGATTAACAGAGACCGTGTGAGGAGAACAAGAATATTCTCTTAAAAAGCATAAATAGTCAGTTATAAACTTTTGAATAGTCAGTTTTTGAATAGTCAGTTTTTGAATAGTCAGTTTTTAACTTTTGAAGTTTTTCTTGATACTTACATCTTGATACTTGATACTTCTTGATGTCTTAATTGAATGAATTATGAGTATATTTCTTATATATAATATTATATATATATATATATATATATATATATACAGTGCCTTGCAGAAGTATTCAAAGCCCTTAATTTTTTCACGTTTTGTTATGTTGCAGCTTTATGTTAAACTGCATTAAATTACTTTTTTTTCCCACATCAATCTACACTCCATACACCATAATGGCAAAGCAAAAACAGAACTGTCACAACTTTGTAAATTTATAAAAAATAAAAAAATCTGAAATAAGTATGTTGCATAAGTATTCAAACCCTTAACTCAGTACTTAGCTGAAGCACCTTTATAGCCTCAAGTCTTTTTTGTTTGATGTGACAAGCTTTGCTCATCAGCATTTGGCAATTATCTGCCATTCTTCACCTCACCTGTTCACCTCTCAAGCTCTGTCAGGTTGGATGGGGGCAGATGCACATTTTCAGGTTTCTCCAGAAATATTTGATTGGGTTCAAGGCCAGGCTGTGGCTGGGCCACTCAAGGACATTCACAGAGTTGTCTATAAGCCACTCTTGCTGTGTGTTTAGGGTCATTGTCCTGTTGGAAGGTGAGCCTTCTGCCCAGTCTGAGGTTCTGAATGCTCTGGACTAGGGTCATTGTCCTGTTGGAAGGTGAGCCTTCTGCCCAGTCTGAGGTTCTGAATGCTCTGGACTGGGTTTTCATGACGAGTCCCTCAGTCCCTGCCGCTGAAAAACAGCCCCACAGCATGAGGCTGCTACCAGCACACTTTACTTTTTGGATGGTACTCTGCAGGTGATGAGCAGAGCTGGTTTCCTTCAAACATGATGCTTAGAATTGAGGTTCATCAGACCAGAGAATCTTGTTTCTCAGAGTCTGAGGGTCCTTTAGGTGCTTTTTTGCAAATTCCAAGTGGGTTTTTGTGTGTCTTCACTGAGGAGAAGAAGAGTCTGGCCACACTGACATAAAGCCCAGATTAGTGGAGTGTTGCAGTGATGTTTGTCCTTCTGTAGGTTCTCCCATCTGCATATATGATCATGGAGCTCAACTAGAGTGACCATCAGCTTCTTGGTCACCAGTCTAGACAAGACCCTTCTCCATCATTTGCTCAGTTTGGCCAGGAGGCCAGCTCTAGGAAGAGTCCTGGTTGTTTCAAACGTCTTCCATTATGGATAATGAAGGCTACATGATTCTGTGATCCTTCAATGCAGCAGAATTTTTTCTGAACTCTTCCCCAGATGTGTGTCTTGACGCAAACCTGTTTCTGAGCTCTACAGGCAGTTCTTTTGACCTCAGGGCTTGGTTTTTGCTCTGATATACATTTTCAGCTGTTAGACCTTTTATTAAGGTGTGTGTGCCGTTCCAAATCATACCCATTCAATTGAATTTGACACAGGTTAACTTCACTCAAAGTGTAGTAACATCTACAAGCAAAATGAATGCTCCTGAGCTAAATTTCAACTGTCCAAGATAAGAGTTTGAATACTTATGCAATGGAATCATTTATGTTTTTTATGTATAATAAATTTGCAAAGATGTTAAAAACCTGTTATTTGCTTTGTCATTATTGTGTGTGACCATAATGACATAACAAAACGTAAAAAAAAAATTGAAGGGGTTTGAATACTTCTGCTAGGCACTGTATATAATGTATTTACACAGATATATTCAAAAGTTTTGAATATATCTGTGTAAATTTAGATATATTTCAAAGTTTGTGTGACTTATTTCCTCCTTTTTTTTAAAACTATTTTTTATATTTTCTATATTTAGTCCAAGACTGAAAATTTATTTTCTTGCCCCTTAAAATATGTTTTGTAATATACTATGGCATTTAAAAAAAATTAAATTTGAAAATATAAATAGTTGTGCTGTTTACAACATCTATTTGGCATATTTGAAATATATTTTGGCAGTGCATTATGAGCTCTACATGAAAAATACATGTAATGCTGTCTTAAGGCCCGTTTAGACTAAGAAGAAAAAACTATAAAGATAACTATAACGATAATTATATTAGCGTCCACGCCAATGCTCAATAACATTTTGCTTATTATCAGTGTGTGTTGCAGTTCTGTCACTTTAAATGCTCATATCAGGATGGATTCTGATTGGCTATCAATGTTTTAACCAATCATCTCAGAAAAATTTGCGTTGAAAGTAATTCCATCGCTACTGTTCCTTTGTTCCCTTATCATTACAGGTGCCAAATAGTGTGTTGAAATGCAGCTTATGCTTAACCACAAAAGTAGTTACTCGTTATTAAACACAAATTTGGAATTTTTGTGTTTGTCTGCAAAGTAGACATCCATTTTTTTCTTTATCCCACAGAAGGAGTTAAATAATGATTACATGTGAACATCCCATTTCCAGTCAGGAGAAACAGAAAGGCTATTCTCTCTCATCAGCCTTGCGCTCAAGGTCAGTTTAGTGTACGCTTCATACTGACGTCACTGTAGACTCTAACATAGCAATCTGTATGTTAATGTGTGTGTGCTTGACCTATTTAACAGCCAGGGTAGCAGGGGATCAGAAAGGTGGCTTATTCCTGTATGAGTCAACATCATAAACTTGGACTAGGGGCTGGAGTGCTTCATTAAAGATAAAGTACATTTAAACTGATGTAATGAAAATAAGTATAAGGCCAAAACCAGTCGAATGAGAGCATGGCTTTAAATCAAGTTTTAGGTAACAATAAGAATGTATTAAGTTAACAAGTATTAAGTCACTATGGAAGTCAATTTCTAACTAAGAAAAGAAATATGAAAAGATTCTGGGTGATTAAAGTATATTTAAGTTCAATAAAAATAAAAAATAAAGTAACATTGTGACTTAGTCACTTTTGTGAGATATAAAGTCATGACTGCGCAAAATTGCAAAAAAAAAAAAGTCTTAAAGCCATAGTTCAACCGAAAATGAAAATTCTGTCATTAATTACTCACCCTCATGTTGTTCCAAACCTGTAAGACCTTTGTTCATCTTTGGAACACAAATGAAGATATTTTTGATGAAATTCAAGAGCTTTCTGACCATGTATAGACAGCAATGCAAATGAAATGTTCAAGGCCCAGAAAGGTAGTAAAAATATCATAAATAGTCCATGTGACATCAGTGGTTCAGACTTAATTTAACAAAGCTACGAGAGTACTTTTTGTGCACAAAGAAAACAAAAATATTAACTTTATTCAGCAATTTCCTTTTTTAACGACTATCCTACTACCTTTCTGGGCCTTGAATGTGCTAGTTGAGTTGCTGTCTATGCAGGGTCAGAAATCTCTCGGATTTCATCAAAAATATCTTAATTTTTGTTCTGATGATGAAAAAAGGTCTTACAGGTTTGGAGGGTGAGTAATTAATGACAGAATTTTCATTTTTGGGTGAACTATCCTTTTAATTTTGAGAAAGTTGCCCCAGTGAGACAAAGTCAAAACTGCGAGAAAACATTTTGAGAAATAAAGTTACAGTTGTGAGATATAAAGTATCTATTGTGCAAAATCAATTTGCACTTACAAAAGAGAAAGTATTAAATCTGAGAAAGAAAGGTGCAATTGTGAGAGATTACATCATCGCATGTAAAGTTGCAGCCGTGAGAAATAGTCTCAATTTTGAGTTATAGATATAAGTGTGAGTCTCTATTGTGATAAATTTTACACTTTATAAAAATGGTCTTATTTTCAAGAAACAATATTGTTTTTGTGATATATGGACTGACATTTGGAGATCTGTCACACTGTTACATACAAAGCCACTAGTACAAGAAGTAGTCTCAGTTTCGAGAACTGAAGTCACAATTGTGAGTGTTTTTTTTTTTTTTTTGAGGTGGAAACAGGCTTCCATAGCAAGCAAACATCACCACATGAATTCTGTTGAGTGAACAGGTTGTGCCATTGTTCTGTGCTGTAGTATTCTGATTCAAATCCCAGATGGGCCTCTCATTTCCTTTAGTTTAGACCCTTACTGAGTGCGTTGCTCTTTAAGTGCTCTTTGAATTCATTGTTTTGCACGGTGGGCACTGTGTGACACGGCAAATTCATCATGCTTGGCGGTTTATTTCTGTGTCCCTGATTCTGTTATACCAGTGAATCCATCCACTGTAGAGACTTCCCATCCCCTTGAGTCCATATGGTGGAGTTTGTCTCAATCCAAGCATCACTATACCTCCACTGGAATCTAGCCCATCTTGGAGGAAACTAAATCAAGTAGGGCGATAGCCTTATCAGGCCAGTAATCTCTTAGCCACCACTCCCCTCTGAATTCGTGTTTATGGATGTGATGTGCTCTAGCTTTTCTTATGACTCACTGAACTATATTGTGTTGGCTTTCCCCCCGGTTGCTCTCAGATAACGCTTAAGACAATACGGCTACCGCAGAGGCAGAGCACATGGGGTTATGAGTATAGGACTGTTTGCTCAAGGAAGGAAGTGTTCACTTAGTGCTTTTTAGACTCCAGCACTTGAGGAAGACGAGGAGGAGGGTGGGACTTCCTTGCCTTGTGCATGGAGGCACTGAAACTTGCACCAAGCACACATTTCTGACAACAAAACAGGAAAGGCATAGACCAGTTGGTTTGTTTGTCACAGGTACATAGTTGCTGGAGATAAGCCTGAGCCAAAGAAGAGCCGGCCCTCTATCCTTCAGTGCAACAATCCTGTTCCTCAAAATTTCAAACTAAGTGCTCTTGTATTAATAAAGCCACACCCAGTAGAGACTTTGATCATCATCTTTTTATACTATATTTGTACTTCATGTTTTACTAACTGATCATTGACTAATTACATAATATCTATCTATCTATCTATCTATCTATCTATCTATCTATCTATATATATATGTGTGTGTGTGTGTATATATGATATATACACACACACACATATCTACTGTGTATCTGTATATATATATATATATATATATATATATATCAATATATTTGCCGGTATACAATTCATTTAATAATGTATAATTAAATAATTTATATGACATACTATTAATTAATGCTATACATAGTACTACATATAGTTTTATTCAAAAATTAATTTATTTCACACACACACACACACACACACACACACACACACATATATATAGATAGATACAGTATATGTGTGTGTGTGTGTATATGATACATACACACACACACACACACATATATATAGATAGATACAGTATATGTGTGTGTGTGTGTGTGTATATGATACATACACACACACACACACACACATATATACTGTATATCTATCTATCTATCTATCTATCTATCTATATATATATGTATATTTACCAGTATACAATTCATTTAATAATGTATAATTAAATAATTTATATGACACTATTAATTAGTAGTGGGGGTTATATTACATAAATTCATTTTATATAAATGTTTCAATAGTACAATTTAATAATACAATATAATTAAATATAATTAAACAATTATATTATATTAAATGAGAACATGGAGTATTTTAAATCCTGATCATTTTAGTTTTTGTAATGACTGTCAAAGAACATAATTCAGTCTGACTCAAAGTTTGACAAAGTGCATGTATGCATATCTGAAAAATGGCCCTGTGCTTGAAGCCTACTCCACATAAATCACAAAAGAGGGTTGTAGTGGAAAATATCCAAGAAGAATAGCTCTGCTCCCAAGAGTCCCTAATCAGCGAACAGAGTGGTTTCCTGCTTTTGTGAGATGTGGTTCATTAATGGCTGACAACCTTTCTTTTGCACATGCACACTGACACGCAAAGGACCCCCACTACTCTCACAGTGGATCCAGAAATGTTCGAATACATATTTTCATATAAGCTAACGCACTCATTTGACCATTTATCAGCCTTATCATACATATGCTTGTGAGAGGCCATACATTACGAACACTCCAAGTTAAACAGCGTTGTCTAAGTTGTTCTTAGTATGTAAATATTTGCAAAGTGCCTTATCTTCACGAGCAGACCCTTAACACTGACACATGTCTGCCAGTGTTTTCCTAATTGCATTTCTTACGATAAGTACTGAGAATTTCAACTGCATAAGGGTCTTTAGGTTGCTTTTATATGACATGGAACACATCTGTATAAACCAACAGTTAATTGAAGATTCCTTTGAATGCTCAACTGGACACTGCTGCATTTTTAACAGAGAGGGTCTATAAACTACCTCCCAAAGATCGCGGTGCAAGGCCACCACACCCCCCTCATACTTCACTTTCTGCCATTCACACAAAGCAGGCCTCTATTGAACATTCTGTCAGGAGAGGAGACCAAACGCTAGGACACTGAAGAAACTATTTCTCCCTGAAACAAAAGCAGGAGGGCGGGAAAACAGACTAGAATAGAGAGTAGACAATAATTTACAGGACATTGCATGAATAAGCCCTGTCCTGAGCATTAAGCAACTCTTATTTCCACTGTGGAATAAAAACCCCTCCAAACATCCAGATCTTGTTCAAAAATGCCTTTATTAGAAGTTCTATGGAAAATATTTAAAAAAAAAACAACATACAGTACAAGTTTACTCTGCGAACTTTGAATACATACTCCAACTGACGTTCACTTATTACATTCAGTGTTGCTTTACTTCATCTAAAAAGTTAAAGTAATAGTTATTACAAAACTTAATATCCCCAGTCAGCATGTCTAGAGAAGCACAGTTGAAAGGCAGAGTATATTTCATTAGGAATGGTGCGTTCAAATGTTCTAAAAGTAGAAAAATAAACAATGAATAGCATCTGAGTCACCATAAAAAAGGCATCTTGATCTATGAGCTACATTCAATTCGATTGGCTTTAGATATAAACCAAAGCAACTGCTTTATTAGGTTAAACTATGTGGGATCTTCAACCCCAGCAGGCACATATTAGCTAGTTATTAACCTCTAGATAGGAGAGTGCTACATTCTCTGGCACTAGACTGCAATCGTCACGCAACAGTGTGCAAACGGACACTTTTTTTTTTTTGGTTGTTATCGCTGGTTAAAAAAGAAAAAAAAAAAGAAACAGTCATACTCGTAGGTGTGAAGTCAGTTAGTTCTTTACGGCCAAAAAGACAGGCTACATTCTACAAATGCCCATAGATCCTCTGATGCTTCCCTCCCTCCTGCACAAGAAATCACAGTGTGACCTCATCAGATGCTCCCACTTTTTTAATATATATACACACACACAGTAAACAATTGAAATAAATAGCATACAATCTTAAATTATTTACCTATTTACAGTAAAATAAACAAGTTAACAAAAATATATTATTGTGAGACAAACCCAACGGTTTCCAGATTAATATTGCCGATCACAATTTAAACAGGAATATAAGTGTATTGCTTTAGATTTGATAAACACCATATGGACTCATTTTATCCTTGAAGGCTATATTTTTACATGACAATAAATAAGTTAAATAGATTCCAAAGCATGATGCAAAATGCAATACCACACAGTTTAAAAAAAATCTGCAGTGACATTCCATGACCAACTTATGAGTCCCAGTTCTTGTGCTCTCACACCACTTCCAAACTTATGGAATGTTTCCCAAGATAGTTTCTTCTACGTAGGCCTTTTCTAGACTGTCGAAGCCATCATCTTGGTAAGGAAAAATGAGAAAGAAGAAATATAATATAATCAGATCTCAATCATGAGATAAACACTTAAGAGATAAACCAACGGCTGAGACTGATATTTGACCTGAAACTCATGTTGGCACTACTTGGATAAAAGGCTATAACAATAATAGCAAGTCAGTCGTCTGAAATCGACAGCCTGCTGAAGATTGGCAAACGTCTATTTGCATCCATACTGGGTGACTCCGAGCCGCTGATTGTGCCAGAGGAACAGCAAGAGCCACTAAGGTACCCTTCAGGATCTGAGAGGGAATCTGGCGGGCTTGGTGGAGAATCGAAAACTGGAGACTCTGAGAGTGGATGCATGGAGGGCAAGTGGCTCATTTTGAAAGGTGGTGACGGGGGGCAAGCGTTGGTCTGGATGTTACTGTACAAGCCACCGCTGGTCTGATGGGTAAAAGCACTTTGAGTCTGAGGGATGATGGGGGCAAGAAAAGCCTTAAGATCCTGATCGGGGAACGTGAACGCATTCAGACAGGGCGAACTGGGAGTGAGCGCACAGGTGGGTGGCGGGGGCGTGCGTGATGTTGGGTTGTCAATCAAAGCGGACTCATTGCTGCAGGTGCTTGAGAAGCCGGAAAAGCTCAGGCTGTGGTGCAGCTTCGGTCTTTCCCTCTGTCTCAGGAATGGATTTGATGACTCTTTCTCTTCTAGGACCCCAATCTCCCTGCTGAGCCTCAGTTGAGCGTTACTTGTAGGAGCTCTGCGCTCATCTGCATTGTGAATGAAGTGGCAGCGAGGGCCGTATGGGCAGAAACCGATAGTGTGGAATGTGCGACATGGCTCCGTCTTGTACTTTGGGTGGCGGGACAGGTTTCTCAATTCGTGATAGCCGTGAGCAAACTGACACTTTTCCCCGTACTTGCATGAACCGTTTTCCTCAAAAGGCCTGCAAAGTTCGGTTTTGTAGCGGGTCGAGTTGATCTGAGAGCCGGGCTTTTGTTGAAGGATTTCCTGAAGTTGTTGACTGCGTTCCCCCGCGTCGCTGAACGCACGGTCTCGGTACTTATTTTCTTTATTCATGAAGGCAGGTGTCGAGCTTTCGAAACCGATCTGGAGCCTGTTGCTCATGTTGAAGTCCATGTGGTTTGTTGAGTTACTCCTGAAATAACCAAAAGACCTGTTGCTGTTGGTATTGGAAGCAGCTAATGGGACCCCGACATTCCTCTTTTCCAGCATATCGTGGAGATAGATTGCATTTGAGTTTGGGACTTTTTCCTGAAAGAAACAAGAAACAAAATTCCTAAGCATGGATGTCAAATAGGTTTAGGAGGCATCACCATTATTTTAACAAATTAGAAATAAAATACAGGGATAAAATCACTATTGTACATGACCATCACCCTCCTGAGTTGGCATAAGTCATTGGACAGTATAAAAAAAAATAAAGATTTTGAAGAAAGTAAAATTTGTTAAATGACTGAATCAGATTATCATTGTTAATGATGGAAACTCTGTATAGGTTTTAAATACGTATATTAATTTTAAAATAAATAAATGACAAGACAAACTTCATGTTTCATGCATCTGTGTTTGTTTTGTTTTATTTACTCTATGGAGTTAAAATGTTATATGGCGTCCTATATATTTGAATTAAGATGTTTAAAAATGAAAGTGTTATTTTGAACATAATTAAATCACAGACTCATTCACAAAAACTACAATCAAGGTTCTCAATTAATGTTACAGCTTCACTACTGTGGTAGGTTGTCACAACAGCCCTCCCTGTACTTGATAATTTGAGTCTAAGAAATAGATCCCCAAAAAACGACCTTAATTCGTAACATACATAGATGTGGATATGATATCAAAGTTTGTGACACATAGCGCAAAACAACCGTCTGTAACAGAGTTACAGAAGTTCAAACAAATGAGTTACAAGACTCCCGGTCTCCCAACAACGCATTATTATGAGCTACAGAAGACTAGTGAGTAAACACAGAGCTCTCACGTTACAAGTTTGCCAGCGCGGATAAATTAAGAAAACAAACCAAGATAAGCTGAATAAGTCAAAGATAAAAGCAGAAGTGAATAAGTCAAAGATAAACTCTTACCCTGTCGAAATCATATATGGAAGACAGCACCGAAGCAGACATTTTCTATAGTGAGTTCCAGCTCAGGGGGAAAAAAAGTTTTCGGACCGAGAAGGATCCTTGTGTGTTCAGAGAAATCCACGGCTGAATGGGGTTTGCCTCTTCAAACGGAGTTGGAAAGGCGCTGCAGTTCTTTGGAGCTGAGCCGCACAGGTTTTGGGGAGTGTCGTACATTGGCAAAGTTTGCACATGTGTATAAATGCGTTGCAGCTGTTAAAGGGCGGAGCTCGACAAAGTTTCAACAGTGCGCTGCCTGAAGCCCCGCCCTTCCCGTCACGTGGTTTCTGTAACTCCCCTAGACTTCAGAAGACCCAGTGCGCACTGCCTGCCTCGAGACAATCAACACTACATAAATTCAACTCAGGTGCTTGAAACCTGACTCTCCTCTACAGCTCTCCTAGTTCACAGCAAGGACTGTCAACTAAAGCCTTCTTTTTTATGGCTGAATTTTAAATAGTAGGCTATCTCTATATAAGGTACTTCCTATGAGTAATGTACCACTGACTGCATATTGTTGTTTACGGATTTTTTTTCGTAGCCTAATATTGTGGTTCCCAGTTCTAGTCATGGAGAACCTCAGCCCTGCACAGTTTGGAATGGATGTCTCCCTTGTTTGACACATTCATTTATAGGTCTTGCAGCCTCAATAGTGCCCCTTGTGTTGAAATGTGATTTGACATTATGATGGGTTTTTGGAATAGATTATTAGCTCTCTTTATGTGGAATTTAACAGACAAAAATTAAGAGTTTTTTTTTTTGATCAAAAATACAGTAAAAACAATCATATTCTTAAATTGTATTACAATTTAAAATAGCTGTTTTCTATTTTAATATATTTTAAAATGTAATTTATTCCTGTGATGGCAAAGCTAGATTTTTAGCATTATTACTCCAGTCTTCAGTGTCACGTGATTCTTCAGAAATTATCCTAATATGCTGATTTGCTGCTCAAGAAACATTCCTTATTATTATCAATGCTGCTGCTTAATAAGTTTGTGCAAACTGTGATACATTTTTTATCAAGTTCAATGCTATGTACTTTGCTTGACATTTGAAAATCTGTATTAATCTGACACGACTAGTAAACCCATTCTGTTATATTCATAATTGGTTCAAATTTCGTCTGCCCAATTGGTTTAAGTGTATGCTTAATAATTTCATTGAGTAAAACATTATTTGTTTCCACACTGAACTCACTGGCTCATGGAAAGGACAGCTGTCTAGTACAAGCTGTGTTTGTGCGATCCTAGTTCAGTGGCTATTTAAGTTCAGTCCATGTGAAATTCCCATCACTTTAAATTGGCAGTTTCTCTTAGCAGTCCTCACCACACTGGCATCTCTAATGTAAGATGATTAGACCCGTGTTGTATTATGTAATGTGTTACATGAGTTACAGAGCCATCTCCTTTTGCGTGATTCAACTTGTGTATATAAACTAAAGATTAACTGCTCATAGTGGATAGGAAAGTGGAAGAACACTAATCATAGTAGATGCCGTTCTTGGCTACAAACCTTCAATTTAGAGCTCTAAATTACACGCAAAGTGCAAGCCTGAGATCTGCCATGGTCCATGGACAACTGAATCAACCCACCGAAAAATAAAAAATAAAAAGAAGAAGAAAACTCTCAAACAAAACTCTGTCCACAGAAACCACTCATCCATTACACTGACTCCGGTTCTCGCTGAGCTGCTCCGATCATTCCAAAACATTACATCATTGCACAGAGAGGGAACATCGCTACTATGGCCAGAGCGGCTGCCAAGGCGTCTGCACAGGACTGTACACTGGCTCCTTTGTGATGTCCACAATGTGTGTCCAAGGCAACCACTAGGTAGAGAGGAAGGCCCATAAGGGAACGCTTCTTGTCTTCCACGACAACACATGGTAATGTTGAACATTCTTTCTCTGTCTGTACTGTTGCTGTGTCTGTTTGAAGATGCTGCTGGAGGTTCACGTTGTGCGGATCGTATTCTTTGCTGAATATGGACCGTTGATGTCTCGTGAAAGTAGTGTCAGGTTTGGGCCCTTGTTTTTTCGCCCCGGGTTCTTCCCTACAGGCCGTAGAGCATCCAGAAGCCATGTTTGAGGTCTGCTCTGCTTGTTTATGTACGGTTACACCCAGAGCTGAATTTAACCCCAGCTTCCATCTGCTGCAGCACCCAGGGCCTGACGGAGATGAGACCGGTTTGGGTCGGTCTGCGCCGCTCGCTTGCTACTAAGCACAGTTTGCTCCTATGTGTTATTATCGTCAGAGGCGTCTCCTCTGTGGCAATATTCATTTTTAGCCAGATTTTTTTTTTTTGCTTACGTTGACCTTAAGGTTCATTTAAGGTACTTTGTAGCCAGATTTCATGTCACTTTTATAGTAAATATGAAAATATTTAAATAATAAATAAGGAATTATTTAGCTAAGAATATTAAAAAGTAGGAAAACACATTATAAAAAAAGTTTTTTGCCACACTGTCATTTTCCTCAAGAGAATTTTAAATTAGCATTTTATCGAATTGTTTTTAGCTAGATTTCATGTCAATTTTATAGTAAATTAGAAACATTTTAAATAATAAATATTTAATAAAGAACAATAAAAATGAAGAAAACATTCTAATTTTTAAATTTGGACTCATTTTCAGTTGTAAGAAAGTTTTCTACTTGCATTTTATTGAATTTTGTTTAGATTTCTTGTTTAGTTTGTGGTGAATATGAAAATATTTAAATAATAACCAAGAGAATATTTAACAAAGGATATCAAAAAGGAGGAAAACACATTATAAAATAATTTTGACACACTGTCATTTCCCCTTGTGAGAATTTTTATTAGCACTTCATCTAGTTGTTTTTATGTCAATTTTATGGTAAATATTTTAAGAAAATTTTAAGAAAATATTTAATAAATAAAAGGAGAAAAACATAATTTTTAGTCATTTTCAGTTATAAGAACTGTTCTATTAGCATTTTATGAACTTTTGTTTAGATTTATTGTCTAGTTTATGGTAAAAAATAAAATAAACAGGGAAATAATATTAAAAATAATATTAAAAAAATATTAAAAGGGAGGAAAACGCATCATAACAAGAATACAATTTTGTCATTTTCAATTGTAACACAATTTTATATTAGCATTCTATCAAATTTTACTTTTAGCCAGATGTAATGTCAATTTTATGGTAAATATAAAAAGTTTTATCAAATAATAAATAAGAAAATATTTAACAAAGAATATTACAAAGAAAGTAAACACATCCTAACAATATTTTGTTATTTTTTATTATCATTGTCACTCTTACACCAATTTTCTTGGTAAATATGAGAAAAATTTAATAAAGAACTGTTTAAAACATGTCAGAAAAATTAACTTGCATTACAATTTTTTATTAGCATTTTATTAAATTTTGTCAATTTAATAATATACTCATGCACCCACTCTGGTTTTCAGATGACATTTTGGGAGTCACTCCTAAACTGGTGCTTTTCCTCCCGCCTCGTCATGCCACAGAGCTGGTATTCTAGGCTTCAGCGTGCCCTATTGGCCTAGCCACAGCCCGGCAGCCTTTCATTACACTAGCCGAAGGAGGTGCCCTGGATCCCCATCGAAGACACCAGCATCACCACACCCCAAAGCGTGCCCAGCTCTGAGCTGTTCCCTGGATACATCAACAAGAGAGATGAGAAAACAGCCGCTTTGTTTGCACATCATTTAACTGGCGATGGCCAGGGTAGTTGAACCGCTTCTTAATCTAAAAGCTTGAGGGCTGTTCTTGTTGTAGCATAATTTGATGATATTGTGGTGACATAAAACCATCATTTCGTTGTGATTATTTGTGCGATTTAATTAGAAAACAATAATAATATGCAGGTATTTGATCACTTTTATTGTCATTCATAAAATCTGAATTGTTATTTCAGCCTGAGATGGATTGTTCATTCATCCAGGGTGTTTTCCCGCCTATATTAGACGTTGCTCTGGCATCCCTGCAACCCTACATCGAACAAGCGGTTTGGAAACTGGATGGATGGATGGATGTCATGGCTGGAACCACACCGCCCCCTGCTGATGAAATACAACTTGCAAGGCAGTTCCTTCCTTCAACATCCTACAAATGTACTTCATTAAAATGGCATGCATATTATACATCAGTAATTTAATGAGACTATACCAGTTAATTAAGCTTTGTGGTATTGTAATATAATGCTAGGAAGAGTTAATATGAGTATAATTAAAGAGGTAAAGTATGCCTGCAACTACAAGTTGACAATTTAACCTTAGAGTTGTAAATATAATTGATTTAGGAGTCAATGTTACAGGTAGATTTTGAATGTATTATTTGTTTTAATCAAATTATTACATCTTTGATTCTGATTGATCTGCATGTCAATACTATACGGGTCACCAGAGGGCAGTATGGCCATATTTTACATCAAAATGGCTATAATTGTGATGGCCACATTTCAGGCTCCTCACAATAGAGTAAAACATGTCAAAAAGTAACTTATGAGAACATTTTCTGTGGTCTTTACCATTTGAATGGTTAGTCTTATTTGGTTTGTCTTTCTTCTGCTTTAATGACAGATGGACTTGCATGAACTCCACAAACCTGATGATCGTGTTAAGCATGATTTGATAATAATACAGTGAGCATTTTGCGATTCTGACCGTTGTACAATTGAGTTCATATGATCAATGTCACGTAATTGTTTTTTGATTAGTTACCTAGAAACAGATGTGCAGAATCTGAAATATTTATTAAGTAAATAGAAATACAATAATATTAATGTATTTAATATTCTTTGTTTTAAATTTTTAGAAATCCTAAAACACTATTACCTACAAATAGTGTAGAATCTGCAATATTTGTTAAATAAAAATATAATATTATTTACAAAAATAATATAATAATTTTGATTGTTTTAAATTTGTCAAAATCCTAAAAATGTATTACCTTGGCTCGAAATAATGCAGAATCTGAAATATTTATTTAATAAATAAAAGTATAAAAATACTAACAAATAATAATTATGATTATAATAATATTCTTTGTTTTACAATTTTTAATCCTAAAATTGCTACCGCTATTACCCTGAAATGCTGAATCTGAAATATTAATTAAATAAAAGTAATAATAATGATACATTCAAAATTATGCAAAAAACTGCTGCTGGGGTGTAAAAATCCATAAATCGGTGCTCTTTGGGTGCGGGATTCTTTTGTATCATCAAAATACTCAAAAAATAAAGTGTCCACCCTGATGAAGGCGAGTTAGCCACAATGCGTCGGTGCACAAATGTGTTGTTTTTCAGTTTTAAAGCTATGTGAATAAAGGCTTTTTCATTTTTTCACACTACTCGAGTGCCTTGGATTTATGAGTATGATGGTCACACTTTATTTTAAGGTATTTTATTCTTGCTATTAACAAACCAAACCATTAACCATGACTTTTACCTCAATAAACACCTAATTTGCTGCTCATTAATAGTTAGTAAGGTAGTTGTTTATTAAGTTTATTGGGTAGGATTAGGGATGTAGAATATGGTCATGCAGAATATGTGCTTTATAAATGGCCAATATGTTATTAATAGGCATGCTAATAAGCAACTAGTTAATAGTGAGAATTGGTCCCTATACTGAAGTGTTAATAATAAAATAATAATATTAATGAATATTATTTACAGTAATAATAATGACGTAATAACATTTTTTGTTTAAATTTTTTTTTTTTAAATGCTAACATTTTTAATTACCAGGTTTAATTTAGAATTCCCAAATTCAAAATGGTCTCCGAATTTTGAACCCAATGTGCACATCAGGTTTTTTTTTTTTTTGGTCATGAATGTGTTTGAAGAAACACCTCAAGTTGGTGTGACCCACAGTTGAAATTTTTTCACAATATAAACAATTAAAAAGAGTAGAATCCAAAGCACACCATGTTCACTCAACTGCTTACCCTGGCCTTATTTATGGCTCAAAAGCAGTGACTATTTGCTGACTATTCGGCACATGAAACTTTTATTCGATGCATTAATGCTGCTGAGTGGATTAATGTGCAGAGTGCGGGAGCTGGTTGGCTGTGGCACCCTAACGGACACTGGAAGTGAAAAGCTGTCTCATGCTTGATTGGACCTCACCTCCTCGTAAACTCACGCAACCTGGCAGAGTGAACTCTGACCCCCATCTGCGTCTAAGCTGTAGTGACACGGTCAAGGTGACATGGCAGAGTGGAGCTGACTGAGAGAAAGGCTGTATGCTGGTCTGTAGCCCAACGTGGTCACAGTAAGAGTCCACCAGTAAATAATTGAGACCGAGCAGTCGCAACAATGCAAACATGTTGTTATTAGTGTTTCACTTCAATATTCATAGCTGCGAGAGGCGACGGGGTGCTCGGAAAATAGTGATGGAGGGTAGTGATGTGTTTATGTGTGTGTGGACTGTGTGCTTATTTATATGTGTTGGAGTAGGGGGTTTGAATGATGGGGTGGGTGTTATGGTGCCAGACCGTTTTCTTCACAGACAGTGACACCTAACCCAGTTTAAAGTAATAATCCAGGTTCAATGCAAGATAAACTTAACTGACAGCATTTGTGGTATATTGTTGATTACCACAAAATAAAAAAAATTCAACTTGTTCCTCATTAAAAAAAAAAAAATCAAATTTATGTTGAAGCCTGATTTTAAAAGCAGTATTCAGTAAAAGAAGTATTATTTCAGTTGTATTGCTGTTTAATATTTTTTTTTACAGTTGTTTTAGGTTTATGCCATTGAATTGATATTGTAATGAAAATAATATTAAAATAAAATTGTATATAACTGTACATAGAAAAGATTTTTCACTCTAAAATCACATTAAAGTTATAGTTCACCCAAGATGTAGATGAGTTTCTTTCCTCATTGTAACAGATTTGGAGAAATTTAGCATTACATCATTTGCTCACCAATGGATCCTCACCAGTGAATGGGTGCCGTCAGAATGAGAGTCTAAACAGCTGATATAAACATTACAACAAGTAATCCACATGACTCCAGTCCATCAATTCACATCCTGTGAAGAGAAAATCTCTGTGTTTGTCATAAACAAATTCATCATTAAGATTTTTAACTGTAAACCGTCACTTCTGGCCAAAATGACGCTTCCTTTAGTGAAAAGTTCATCCCCTGTTGTCCTCCCAAAATCCACCAACATATTTGTTTTGCACTGATTTGGACTGTTTTCGCTTGTAAACTGTGGTTGATCTGTGCATATTTCTCTCCTGATTCAGGCGAGATGACATTTTCAGCCACAAAAATAAATGAATGAATGAAAGAAAGATGTGATGTTTTTAGCTGTTTGAACTGATGGCACCCATTCACTGCTGAATATCCATTGGTGAGCAAGTGATGCAATGCTAATTTTCTCCAAATCTGTTTCTGTATATTTTGGATGACCTGAGGGTGAGTAAAATTTAAACCAATTTTCATTTTTGGGTGAACTATTCCTTTAACATGCTTTTTATTTTTTTCTTTAGAAAGTTTTTAACATTTATTAATCTCCCCCATGCTTGCACTGTTGGTGCAACACAGTAACCAAGTTTTTTAAATAAAAGGAGGTAAAAGTGAACAAATTTTTGTGGTAATCAACATTTTTGAACCCAAAATGTTCCTTCTATGAAATATATATATATATATATATATATGTATATATACACACACACACACACACACACACACATATATATATATATAT
>JAFVLL020035298.1:0-16205 GCA_021397915.2 Tor tambroides
CATTAAGATTTGTACTCATGGAAATTACTAAAGTAGTCAAACCTGTTCATTAGAAGGGGGCGACCCAATACTTTTGGCAATATAGCGTATATATAATATATATACAGTATATATAGGTGTGTGTGTGTGCTTAATGCTTGGTTTCCACAAAAATATGAAACAGCATGACTGTCTTCAACATTGATAATAATCAGAAATGTTTCTTGAGCAGCAAATCAGCATATTAGAATGATTTCTGAAGCATCATGTGACACTGAAGACTGGAGTAATGATGCTGAAAATTCAGCTTTGATCACAGAAATAAATTACATTTTAACATATTCACACTGGACATTTCACAATTTTACTCTATTTTTGATTCAACCAAAAACACATTAAAAAATCTAAATTATTCCAATTTTTGACTAAAGTGTACTGTATGTAACATCGAAGTGTATGACAGGAACACTTGAACATGACTAACAGGTACATAAAGGAGACGAACAGCAAGAACAGCGCAACAGATCTGAATGAATCGATAAGGAAGAGCTGTCCGAACATCCTAACCTGGAGTCCTGTACCCGGATCAGTCCTGGATTTGGCCCTGGCGCTAAATGACCCAACCAACAGGTACCTTCACACGGCTTTACATTACCATTAGAACGCAGCATTCGAGCACGTTGATGTAGCTTGAGTGCTTTAGACTAAAAGGGTCTCAAAAAATCAATAAAGCATTAATATTTGCATGAAAAGCAAACAATATCCAAAAACACTAACATGACACCAGTGTTATATCACTGAGATACTATACTGTATTTTTTTTTGTATTTTCGCTTTTCATTTTAATTTTACTTAAGTTTTAGTAATTGTGTATTTCGTTTTTGTCATTTGTATTAGTTATTTTACAATGTGTATGTTGTTTTTATTCATTTTTATTTGCTTTAGTTTTTCTAGTCACATTAAATGAAAATGAGAAATGTTGCCTTGGCAGCTGAAATAAAATAAGTTAAACTTTGTATATTTGTGTTAATTATTAATATTTATTAAAACAAAAATGTTATTATTCTGATGAATAATTAATATTAAGATTATTAAATTGTATTATTATTAATCATTTTCTGTTCATCAAAGAATCCTGAAAATAAATGTATCATTTTTAATAAGTTGTGCCATAAAATTATATTTAATTTCACTTAACCAAACTGAAAGAATTATTCATTTTTAAAACTGTTTTTATTTCAATTTTTTCTTTTAAAAAATAATAACTTTTAGTTCTAGTTTTAACTAGTAATCCTGCAAGACAGGCTGAATATTTATGCAATTTTAAAATTCATGTGATTTATATTTAACTATATATCTACAAACATATTTAATGCAGTCTCTATTGTTTTTACCCTTTAGTATTTTTATTTAGGCATGCATCTGTTTAATTTCCATTATTAACATGTTATTTTGCATTTTGCATGTTGCATGTGAGAATTATTTTTCCATCAGCATGATTTTCTATCATAACCACAGGAGTGTCATCACTAAGCCGCCCGGCGGCACAAAGATCTATAAGGACAGTTGGGACTTTGACTTGTATTTGGATGAACTGAATGCTTCTGTTTCAGCTGAAATCTTTAAATACAAAAGCTGGATCCAGTACTATTATAACTGGGCAGGATTTAAAGACTACAATCTGGTCATTCGGGTAAATCATATACTTCATAACCGAACAGCTGGTGGATTTCACACATAATGCATTAACAACCCCATAAACTGACACAATGAACTGTTTTCCCGTCAGGTCATTGAGACAGATGATGATTTCAAGCCTCTAAAGGGAGGCTATGACTATCTGGTGGACTTTCTGGATCTTTCTTTCCCAGCCGCGCATCCGGAGAGAGATCACGCGTATGAGGAGGTACAGACAGAGCAAGATGAGATGCACAATGAAGTTTAATACAAACTGATAAATCAAATGTGTGCGTTTCAGATCAAGAACCGAGTTAATGTGATGAGACATGTGGTTCTGAACGGCCGGCTGTGGGACGACCTGTACATCGGCTTCAACAACAGAATGAGTCGAGATCCTGATGTTTACCACCACAAGTAAAATACACTCGAACTACATCTTCACAAGATGAAACAGAAAAATACATAAGAGTGTATTATCAAGTGGAAATATATTAAATTCAAAGACCAAAATCCAGGAATGTAATCATGGTAAAATATGATATCCTGAAGTATTCCTAGCTAATGAAGCTTTTAAAAAAAAAATATTCAAAATGATTTAAACTATGGACATCTAAAGGAATCCATAGGTAAATAAAGTCGGTCTATAATATTATTTCTCATCATTTCATATCATATCTTTTTTTTTTTTATTGGCAGATTCTGGAATTGTTTTCAGACAGAATTGCAAATTTGCAAATATTTTTAAATATTTATATTTAGCTTTATTATTTTTAGTAATTTTAGTACTTTAACCTTGTTTTGTTCCAACTTGTATTATTTTGTTTTCATTTTTTTTAGTTTAACGTTTTCATCAAGCACTTATATTTTATTGTAGCTTCATTTTTTAATAGTTTCAAAACAATAACAACACTGATAGGTTTCTTGAAGCATCTTGGAGATGTTGCCACAGTTTTTGGTCTGTCTCAGTTTGTTCTGTTTCTTCATGTCATTCCAGACAGACTGGATGATGATCAGATCAGATCTCTGTGTGGAGCACAAAAATCTCACTGGATTATTACAATTAATGGCAAAATGAATGTTTGGAAATGTAAACTGATATTTCCTACTGACACACTACAGCAAAAGATAGAAATAACTGACTTAAAACCACTTTTTAGCTGCTGAAAATACTAGTGTTCTGATATATATGTATATTTTTCCTCTTGAAGTGGTGGATGCAGGAGTGTGTTGTTTAAAGATGTTTAACCGTTTCTCACCAGTCATCTTTCCAGGCGTGGCTGTTACGCCTCTTAGTAATTGGCCCTGTTGTCAGTTTTTCAGCTTGTTTGACTGCCGCTTGGCAGTTTGTTCTTTGTTTTTCTTTTTGCGTTGAAGCCTTTCCTTGTTAGCAACCCAGAGAACCTGTGGTTCTTTTTATCAAATTTCAGATGCCTCTCTTCAATCCACATTATTTATGGGTGTTTAGGTTACGAGTGAAATTAAGATTGTCTCAGGGGATCAACCATGTAATTAAGAGACAAGGGAAAAAGCTCACATTGCTAATTTCCTGGAAACTAAAAACAGAACAACTGAGTGAGTCAGACGAGGATGAGTGGGTCAGGCTTTCAGCTCCTCTTTCAGTTCTCACAGTAGGGGTGTAGCAATCGTAATTCATAAGAAGTTCAATTTTAAGTTTGAGGATATGATAAAAGATACAGGAGGACGTTACATTCTTATTCTTGGCCAGCTTTTTGGAGAAAGGGGTATTTATCGGAAGTGTGTATGCTCCAAATACATTTGAAATTACATGTGTTATCTTTTTGTGTTATTCACATCATTTTATTATTATTTTGTACTGTTCTCTGAGGTCCACTTATTATGTTATCAAGATTTTTACATCAAAAACATCATAATTTAGACATAATAGGCTAATATCTGTCCTGTGTTTAACCCCCTCATCAGATGCTCTGTTTGAATAGGCGTGGAGGATTGTAATGCATTAAGGCAAGGCAAATTTTATTTATAGAGCACAAGTTTAACACAACTGTAGTTGATCCAAAGTGCTTTACAATAAAAATAACTGAATTTAAAAGAGAAAGGAGGGGGAGACAACAGAAAATAAAACAAGCATCAAAAACAATTAAAATGTAATTTCATAAAACACCAATTAAACTATTCAAAGAACATACACGACATGACTCAAATGCTAAAGAGTAAAAATAAGTCTTTAAGCTAGATTTAAAAGCATCCAATGATGGAGAAGCTCTGATGTTGAAAGGTAGACTGTTCCACAGCTTTGGGGCCACTACTGAGAAAGCTCGATCACCTTTTGTTTTACAACGTGAACGGGGGACAGATAAAAGTGACTGATCACTTGATCTTAAGGACCTAGAGGCTGTATATGGCCTAATGAGATCACAAATATAGTCCGGGGCAATTATGCAATGCCTTGTATGCAAAAAGAAGGATCTTAAAGTCGACTCTAAGTTTTATAGGAAACCAGTGCAATGAGGCAAGGACAGGGGAGATATGATCCCTTTTCTTAGTTCCTGTTAAGAATCTGGCTGCTGCATTTTGAACCATCTGTAATCGAGACAGTGTAGATTGAGGTAGGCCAATGTACAAAGAGTTACAGTAATCCAAACGAGAAGAAATTAGTGCATGAATTACTATTTCAAGGTCTTTACTAGAAAAAAAGTGTTTCACCTTAGCCATTGATCTGAGATGAAAAAAGCTACTCTTTTTTTTGCATGATTGTGTAGGTTATTACTTAGAAAACCTAACTGTGTTGTAGACTCGGAAGTAAACACCCACTGCTATGATTGGCTGACAGTTGTGTATGCTTAACAGCGTACATTCCTCATAGATGGACGTTGCTGTGATTTAGGTTAAAAACACATAAATATTCAGTACATATCAAACGATCTGTAAGAAGAGACAAAGCAATAGTGATCACGTAATGAAAACAGTTATTCACACTTGTGTTGCGACCATTCCTGTCTGATCCAATATAATCGGCACAGCATCGTCTTTTACATTTACATAGTTTCAATCTTTCTGAAAATCCCGCATTGAATCGTGCCTTGTTTGTAAACAATCCGCGGTAAAATAAAGTGAACAGAGGACCAAGTTCTTACTGACGCCGTCTGGCGCTTCATTAAAAATAAAGTTCATCCACTCTTTCCTAACGCTGGGATCAGAAGGAAGGCAACGCAAACACCGTTTTTCCTCAGCTTGGCACTGAACAGCGTCTTCTTGTCTTCAGAGCATCTTTAACGTTTGGTTTCTGCTTATTCTTGCGCGTTTCACTCTCTTGTAAACTCTACATATGCGAATAGGTGGGTGGGGTTAAACAGGCAGCGATGTAGAATCGGTGGGCGGGGCTAAACAGGCAGCGATGTAGAAGCAGGCGTTGATCTTCTTCTGTTGAGGCAGTCCTTATCCACACTATTACATCATAGAGTAGAACATTCCACAAGCTGTCGTTATGGCAGATTGGCTTCAATATAAGCTGTTTTAACGACAAAGTTTTGAGTTCTGAAACTTAGGCCCCATTTACACTAGTGCGTTTTCGTTTTAAAACAGCGTTTTAGAATGAAAACGATCCCCGTTTCCACTGCGTTTCAGAAACGATCTCCGTTTACACTACACAACCGAAAACGCAAGTCACATGACCATTCATGCAGGTACAACCATAGATTTGTAAAGGTAGATCCCTATGATTTAGATGGCAGACGTGTCTACGTGCTTGGAGCGGTCAAATATGGATCTACCCATACATATCTGTGGGTACAACAATGTCCATGATGTTATCGTTTTCAAACTAAAACGGGGTCTGCAGCGTTTTCAAAAGTCTCCGTTTTCGACCTCGAAAACGCCATGTAACCGTAGCAAAAGTTATACGTTTCAAAACGAAATCACACTAGTGTAAACGGGGCCTTACAGGATGTTTTTATACCACAATGACCTCTTATATGTTAAAAGATCAAGCTAGGGAATTTTGGTTTCTCAGTTCATAAAGTATGTTTTTAACTATAGAAATCAGATGCACTTTGCAGATTCATGTGGTCTCTAATATCTGTTGTTGTTGTTTTACTGGCAGGTTCTGGAATCATTTTCAGACAGAACTGCCACTATCAGCACCAGACTGGGATCGTTTCCTTCAGATTGCCTGTGAAACGGACGTGCCAAACAAGAGCAGTAACGGCTGTGCTCTATCTTAACACAAACACACACATCACGGTTATCTGTGTCATTTTTCTGGATCACAACACTGTTTGTGTGGTTGCTGCTCTATCACTTCTGCTTAATAACTGTAAGACAAAGACAAACACTACTTGAGTACAAACACCACAACTCCAGTGAGCACAGCTGGAGGTTAATATTTATGATGTTTCACTGGAATAAGTGGCAGTTTTATGTCTTTTTACATCAGGTTCCTATATTACTGTCATGTACTGTATTTCTTATTTATGAAATGTGTTTGGGATGGATTTTGGGATGCAACTATTTTAATTAATAAAAAAAATGAATGTAAAAAAGCATTTCGCAAATAAAGTGTTGACCACATTGAAAACCTGTGACCTAAAAATCTCACCCAGAAACAGAAAAAAGACATAAAATGAGGAAAAAAAATTCATATTCATCGTTTCACACAAATGTATATAATTGTCAATTTGTATTATACAAATATAATTATGAAAAAATATATATATTTTCAGTGACAAAAAGTATTTTTGCATTTTGTTTTAGATTTTAAATCCCACTGGAAAATAAAATAAATACGTACTGTACATAAATGTACTACAATAGAATATTTATAAAATAAATATACAGCAACAGATGTCAGTGCTGTTTTAGTTTTATCTTAATTACTACTTCTGATAGTACTCAATATACTGAAATAGCTTATATTTTTTATATTTTAGTTTTTATTTTAATTTTAGTAATTTTAATGTCATTTTGCCATTTTTTAGTTTTATTCTATTTTCTATTATATTTCTATTTAGCTTTATATATATATATATATATATTTACATATTTATTTGTAGTTTGGCTTTAATTCAATTGCTAAAACATTTTTTAATAGTTTTAATTAACATTAGTAATGCTGATAGTCATTTTGCAAACATGAGACAGAAACATTTCAGGTCAAGAAAAACATGTTTCCAACGCATCACAGCAGAATCGCTAAAATAAATAAAACACGTTTTCAATATATTGCAGGTGAATCGCTAAATTAAGTCCCTGCATTGCTGTTCTCATTTAACTGCTGCAGACTGCGGATTTCTACATCTGCACTAATAATGTGCATGCAGATGATGAAGCTCCATATGCTCAAGAACATTCTAAATGACTTTCAGTTTTGCAAACATTGTGTAAGAGATATAATAGTCTTCTTTTGCTTCATTTAGCCAAGATAACCTGATAAGCAGGGTTCAAATGGTGAGGAGGTGAAGTGGTTTAACCCACAACACAGTGCGGTGTGCAACCAATTCAGAGGTTTTAACATGTTGGGTTGATATAAACAGAACTGAAACAGTAGTAGCTGATTGCATGTATACTGTGGATTACGGTACTTGTAGTTAGATTACATTACATTTTGAAATACTTGTAATCAGAATACAGTTACTTTTTTTGATTAATTACATGTTATTCACTGAATAGCAATAAATTACATTTTCTTTTCTAAAATAGCCTACCGCTTCTATACATTAACCTATCTGGAACTAACCTTACCTGGAAGACTTTCTGACTGTATATAAGCAGCAGGTTATTTTAGAAAGGAACAATCAAAAGATGAAAGAGAAGAATTAGGGAGAATCAATAAGTGATAAATAATATATAGCTATTATGTGAATAATATGCTATTGTGTACTCAGTAAAAAGTAACTGTAATCTGATTACAAGTATTTTAAAATGTAATCTAATTACAAGTACTTAATTTTTGTAATCTGATTAAGTAATCCAGATTACATGTAATCAATTACTACCAAGCTCTGTATATATAAACCGTGCAGTTATGTGGACATTCAAAGACCAGTCACTACTACAGTTATATATTATATTCTAATTATAGTCAGGTGGCTATAATTATACAGAAAATTGAGAGGCCTCACAGCATTTGACCACTGGATTTACAAAAATCATTTCAACTTTAAGAGTTTTCTCAACATTTCAATATCTTTCAAACACATTAAAATAATAATTTACAAAAATGATTATTTAACATGTCATTTTCAAACTTATTTTGTCAGCTGAACATTTATATGCCTGAGATTTTAAGGTAATAAATGATTAAGTATCACTTATGAATGTTCACGGTTCTCTGACGCTGGTTAATGGTCACATGACAAGCAGGCAAACAAATGAAATATTTTGTTTTTTAGTAAGTGTTTTACTTTGTTGGTATTTTAAAATGATTTATTTTAATTTTACATTTTAGTGATTTCACATAACTTTTCGCTAAACTCACAAACCTCCAGCAATTACTTGGCAAACATTAGTTTGGGAAACCGTGATGTAATGTAATATTTAATGCACTTCTTGTTATTAATAACAAAGAAGGGAATATATTTTCCTTTCTCTTATTATCTTTATATCAATGTGGTATCAATATGGATTATCTTATTCAAATCAATGAGTTAGGTCAAGAGTAATCTAAAAGTAATCAAATTTTTGTCATGTAATTTGTAATTAGTAACAGACTACAATTAGTAAGTAATGCACCCAGCTCTGGATATAATTATATTTCCTCTGTGAGAAAGCAGAAGTGAGCAAACCGCTGACAGGAAACCCTGAGAGTTTAACCAGCTGTAAGTTTAAGAGTCAAACTCGGCTATGCGTGACTCCCTTCACCTTCTGATCTCTGTCACAGTTCTGCTAGGTCTGGGTTCCTGCGAGCCGGTCTTTGATATTACGGATCCAGCATTTATTGAGGAATGCGTGAGAGGACACAACAAGCACCGCGCCGACGTCAAGCCTACGGCCGCAAACATGCGCTACATGGTAAATATCAGATGTTTCCTGATCAGAGATCAACTGATCTCGATGAAGTCTGTGGAGGTTAAACATGCTAATACGTGTTAAATAGATTGCAAGATTTTTAACATGAACCAGTTTACTGTCTTCATACAGTACATCTTCGTGGTCTTATTGTGCATGACCATTTTTTCTTCTTCAATATCCTTTTTCATGGAGGGAAAAAGTATTTTCACTTTCAGGTTCAGGCTTTTAAACCCCATTGTACAATAAAATACGTGAAATATAAACTACAACAGACATCAGTGGGGTTTTACTTATATACTCATAGTATTTTATTAATAGTACTACTATTTTTATAAACAGGATTTGCGCATGCATTATCCTGCTTGACTGAATCAAAGAGGATTTACACTTTTACTTTAAGATTTTTAAACCCTGCTGTAGAATAAAATATATACATTACAATCAACATCACTGTTTTAGTATTACTTCTATACAAGTATTTATTAAAGGGGTCATCGGATGACCATTTTCCACAAGTTGATATGATTTATGGTCTTAATGAAAAGCCTATAACATACATTGGTTAAAATTTGTCAATGGTAGTGTATAAAACACCTTTTTTACCCTGTCAAAATCAGCTCTGTTTTCAGCAAGCCGTTTTTAGTTCATGTTACTTTAAATGCTAATGAGCTCTGCTGACCCCGCCCCTCTCTTCCGTGGGATGACGAGCAGACTGTAAACCTCAGCCGCGAAACTGGCTAACTAGTCCATATTAGGAAAGGCGATTTGCAAAGATTCATAAAAAACCCTTATACTCACTGCTTCTGTAGATGAAGCTGGATCACGAATGATTCGGGCGAACATAGACGCATTTAGGCAGATCGGCGCATTCACGTCAAAGCGAAAGTAACCTTAATCCACTGCGTCTTCAGCGGCTCAGTTGTCGGGAGTAAATGATGACTGCTTTATTCATTATTACATCCAACAACAAAACACCTCAATCACTTAATCTGAGACATCTTGTCTTCCCCTGCACCGGAGGCGGACAGCTCTCAGCTCACTCAGGGCGGGTCTAAGGTAAGACGGTCTTGTCAATCAACTCTCGTGGGAGGGGTCTGTGCAGAACTACGTCATTCTGACAGGAACCTCAGAACAGCCGGATTTGAGAAAGGGGATTTTAAAATAAGGATTTAAAAAAAGCACTTGGTGGATTTTTATCATTATAGGATGGATATGTACACACACATTTATGTTCAAACAACTTGAAAAGTGAATTTTGCATCCGATGACCCCTTTAACATTAATATTTTTTCTCATGCAATGTTTTATTTAAAGAAAAAGGATTTTCACTTTTAGTTTTAATATGAACTAAAATATAAAATACAATTGACATCAGTGTGGTTTTTGTATTATATAATGTTATAGAATTTATTAATATTTTGAATGAGCTTTTCAAATTAGCTTGCTTTTTAGAATCCTCATTTTTTGTGCATCTTGTTTTACTGAGGGAAAAAGATTTTCATTTTATTTTTTTTAGATTTTTAAACCCCACTGTATCTAGCATGCATCAGATTATGTAATTAGCATGCATTTCCTTCTTTATTAAAAAAAAAAAAAAAAAAAAACTCTAAGTTGGTTTGCTGGTCTTAGCTGGTTTAAAATGGTCTCCCAGTCTGGCAAACTGAACATTAAATGGCCAAACTCCTTTAAATGGGTTTTAAGGCTGTTTTAGGGTATGAACACAATTTCCCAAAAGACTGCATGTGTGTCTGGATTGATCATAAAATGAAATCTGGTTCTGGATCATTCCACATGAAGCCACAGTAAGAGCATGTGTTTGTGTGCAGACGTGGGATGAAGGGCTGGCGGTGACGGCACGGGCCTGGGCCCGATTCTGCCTCTTTAAACATAACGTTTACCTCAGGGAGGTGAGAAGGATGCATCCCACATTCACATCTGTGGGAGAAAACATCTGGGCAGGAGCGCCGTACTCCTCATTCAAACCTGAATCTGCAGTGCAGTCGTGGAATAATGAGAACCAATATTATAATTACGATACAAACCAGTGCACAAGAGTATGCGGCCACTACACACAGGTACAGATTCAGATCCAGTAACAGCTGAATCAGATACTCAACTATTCACACAAGCGAATGAAACCTCTCCGTTTTCTGTCCATAAAGAATGTCTGGGCGGATTCGTACAAAGTTGGTTGCGCCGCACAAGTGTGTCCCAATGGTGTGGCTGAAACAGACTTCTCAACAAAGCCTGGAATCATATTTGTGTGCAATTATGCGACAGCGTGAGTATGAAAACCACCACATACTGTATGTGCAGAGTGCTGAATCAATGCTGTGACTCGTCAAATCACCAGTAAAACCTTTGCAAGCTAATAAAATGGTATTTCTCATCAGTCATTAATAACTGCTGCAACACTTTATAAGTAGGTTCAACTGGTTAACATTACTGCATTAGGTAAGATTAACTAATAATATTAACAAGTTGTCAAATTTTACTTTAATTCATGCACTATTTATAAAATGACATTAATCTATTTATACATGATGTAAAAGTGTTGTTCGTTGGTATCTCATATTAACTACATTCCACAAGAAAAGTCAGGAAAGTACAGAAGTTTGTTTGTGCCATGGAAGATTTAAAAAAAAAAAAAGATAATTGCAACTTTTTATCTCATAATTCTGACTTTTTCTGCTTTCTGAGTTTATGCACAATTTTGACAGGTTTCTATTAATTCTGCATTTCCATCTTGCAATTTTGACTTTTTGTCTGTAATTTTGTATTTAAGTCTTGCACTTTTGTTTTTCTTTTTTCATTATTTTTGAGTTTCTATTTTGCATCCCACAATTTTTAAGTTTTTTCTCTTACAATCCTAGGTTTACATCTTGCTATTCGGACTTTTTTACTCTGTTTTTTTGTTTTTAATTATCGGTTTCCATTTTGCAAACTCTGTCTTTTTCTCAGAATTCTTTTTATCTGTATATGCGAGTTTATATCTCACAATACCAACTTTGTTTTCTGTTTTCTAAGTTTAAATATCACAATTTTGGCGCTTTTTTCTCAAATGTTTACATCTTGCAATTCTATAAATTTTTTTAAAATTCTTAATTTAAATCTCACAATCATTTTTCCCCTCAGAATTCAGAGTTTACATCTCACAATTTGGACTTCTTCTCTAGGAATTCTGACATATTTCTTCCAGTGTAATGTTAACAAATTAAACCTTGTTGGCAGGTGTGGTAAAGAATGAAGAAGCACAAAAAGTCTTTATATGAAGCAGCAAGAAACTGCATGATTTCACAGAATTTACACACAGTAACCATGTCACCCCTGACTTCTCAACAGAGGAAATTATCGAGGTGTATCTCCGTACAGAAGAGGCACCTCATGCAGCGGCTGCAGACAAGAGACGTGTGAAAACAACCTCTGTCGTAAGTGTTCGTATAACAGAAAGACTCTCACCCTTCCCAAAAACTGCATTACTTTATAACTGTCACTTCCTCTCTCAGGAAACTCCACCCGCGATGCACTGCAGAGTAAGTATCTCCTCCTGATCTCTCAATCTGAGTTTACAATCAGCCCAGAAAGCGCTGCTTCACTTCACTCACAATTACAAACGTCTGGATGTCACGGCTTTAACAGCTGTCTGTCTCTGCACTCAACGCTTTGATGCCAAAAGCCGATCATGTGGCACAAGACAAGAAAAAGAAAATGTATTAAATAGGATGATCATACTTTTATGACAAGTCTGCATTGTTTTGTGTAGAGAAGAGAATGAAACCACTGAAACTCACCTAAGATTTAGAGACACTAACCCCCGGTTTCACAGACAAGGCTTAAGCCTAGTCCTAGACTAAAATGTAAATCTGAGCTGTTTCAACTGAAAAAAACTTGCACTGACTGATCTTAAAACATGTCAGTGCCTTTGTTTTGTCTTAAGATGCACACCAGTAATGTTTTTTTTCTAAGGCATGTTTATAAAAATTATTTAAATGCCCTAATTGAACTATGGCCTAATCCTGGCTTAGGCTAAGCCCTGTCTATGAAACCGGGCCTAAAAGTATCGTTTATGCCATGGAAACAAAAAATATGGGGAAAAAAAGTAATTGCAACATTTATCTCATAATTCTGAGTTAACATCTTGCAACTGTTTTTTTTCCATCATTTTTCAATCTTGCAAATCTTTTTTTTTTTTTTTTTTTAAATTGCAACTTTAGATCTAACAAATCTAACTTCATTTCTTTTAACTGTGACTTAAATTCGAACCTTTTTCTCAGAATTCTTACATCTCAAAATTCCATTTTTCGTTACTCTTGAGTTTGAGGTTCAGTTCTCACTATTAACTATGACTTTTTCCTCAATAAACTCCTAATTTGCTGTTTATTAATAGTGTGGTAGTTGTTAAGTTTAGGTATGGGGTGGATTAAGGGATCTAAAATATGGTCATACAGAATAAGGTATTAATATGTGCTTTATAAATACTAATAAACAGCCAATATGCTAGTAATATGCATGCTAATAGACAGAACAAAAAAGGCATTTGCAAAATGTTTTTGTTTTATCTTGCAATTCTAAGTTGAACTTTAGCACGTTTATAATTGTTGTTTTTTCACCATGGAATAAAAAGATAAAAACAGTAATTGCAAAAAACAAACAAATAGTAATTTATCTTGCATTTCAAACTTTTTTCTTCAAATTGCCAATCTCACAATTTTTACTTTTTTTCCTCAGAATTTAGAGTTTCAGCGTTATTCTGAGAATACATCTTGCAATTCTGTTTTTTTCCCCCATAATCGAATAAAAAAAATAATAAAAATCAATCGCAATACTAACTCACATTTTCTTTGAATCTTTAAAGTTTATATCTGCAAGTTTATATTTTACATCTTAAAATTCAGTTTGTTTCCACCATGGAATTAATAAACACAACTGTTAATTGCTTAACTTTTTCTCACAAACTGAACTTCTTCAGAATTTTGAGTTCACATCTTTCAGTTCTGCTTTTTTTCACAATGGGATAAAAATAAGATAACTGCCTTTTTTTTTTAAATCTAGCAATTCTAACTTTTTCTACGAATTGCGAGAAATAGAGTCAGAATTTTGAGACTGCAGTTAATAAGCATCCATATGTTTCCGTTGCTTATGCATTTACAAATACACAAATTTCCTATTTTGTTCCTATTTTTGTTAAGATTTTTGATTCTGTTTTGGTCACCACTAAAACAATGCAACATTGGTTCTGTAGTAAACCGAGCTTATAATCACTGTAAATGCAATACAAAGACATTCAGACATTTGTAAGAGTGACTCAGCGTTTCTGGGAAGCAGACAGCTATAACAGTGTGTGTGTGTGTGTGTGTGTGTAGGTTATAACTGGACTCCAGACTGGGACCCTGCGCTCTCCTCCTGCGGCTCATTGTGCCTGGCGGTTATGATTATCAGACTCATATCAGTCCTGCTCATGTTTGCCTGTGCTTACTGCCTACAGCGCCGTTATAATCTGTTTGCATACGAGTGAAACAACCAGAACTCAACTGCAAAACAGTGAAAGTCCACATTCAGCCGAAGCCACAATTCCACTGGGACGGAGAGGAACATTAGATGAATAAGATGAAGATAAAGCCTACTGATTGTATAATAACTTTGTATAACAATTCCTTAATACGCGTGTTATTGAATTTTTGGATGCTTATAGGAGAGTTAAAATATATTTTAAAATGATCTTCTCTGGATATTTCCATGTTATCTTTTCAATAAAAATGTTTAAAAAATATTTTTTAAGTTTTAAGTGGTATTAAAAAATTTTAGTGACATTTTGATGAAAATTGAGCACATTTCCTCCACAAAGTCTCATTACTGTAACAAATAAAATCTATAAGTTATATAAAAAATTATTACAATAAAATTTAGTGCACTGCCATTAAAGCATTAGATATCATGAACTAAAAATGAACCTACTTTAGTCATCTAGGTTAACTTCTAAATGTACTACAAATGCATTTTTAATATTAAATTGATGTTAACAGTGGACAAATGTTTTTATGATTTAACATTAACCTGGTTTTATAAATGACGTAAAAATGCTCATTTTTAATTCATGATACTTTATGCATTACGTTAACTACTTAAATGTAAAGTGTCACTTTATTTATTACGTGTTTATATTTGTGTGTACTGATTTTAATCCAAATAAAGAAAAAAACATTATTGTATTATTGCATTATAAATTATACTATACATTATAAAAGTAAATATAAATTATATTTTATATTATAAATTATCAATTATATATATATATATATATTATATTAATAAACATATATTACTTAATTCATAAGTAAAATATTTAATATTTTAATTCGTAAGTAAAATAGTTAATAATCATAAAATCTATAAATATTTATATTTATAATAATATTAAAAATATATTAGATGTACAATATTTATGAATAAATTATACATAGATTTAATATTAAATGTTAAGTATTTTACTTAATTTACAAATTAAGCTAAATATTTAAGATTTAATCAAATCTATAAATAGCTTGTATTGATAATAATAAATGTATAATATATGTTTATAAATAACTTATTTATTGGGACAAACGTGCTTAAATGCCATAAAAATTTTAAATATGGGAGGCTTGAAATGGGGTGAAGTATGAACTGGACGTGTTTTGGGTGAGATTTTGTAAATTAGTACCTCTGGTTGTCCAGTTTAAACCAGTGAAATGGTGCATTTCATTTGCATTTTTGTCATATAAATAAAAATACAATAAAAAACGTGTCATGAAGAACATCTCCACCTCTCTTATTCCTCGTCTCCTACAAACTAAAGTCTAATAAATGATTGTGAGATTCATTCAGGTTTTATAATGACGCTGACAAAATCTGAAACCAAACATCTTTTATATAAACAGATTGACTAATAAACACAATATTACAACAACGTGACGATCCGGTGATGATCTGAGTGTGTTTCTCCAGGATCACAGTCAGATCAGCAGAGTTCAGAGCGAGCGACGCACACTAGCTCTTGACTTTCTTCCGCTTGCCGTCTTTCGCTGAAGGCGTCTCGGGGTTTACTGGAGGAGCGCCCAGCTTTTTACTTTTCGCTTTCTTCACTTTTTCTTTAATGGCTTGAATATCAATTTTGTTTTCGGCTGTTGCTAAAAAGAAGAGAATAATAAATAATAAATGTCATAAGTTTACATGCTTATTCAATTGAATTATTCACACATTTAAAGTAATTTACCAAAATTAATGTTACTAAGCAATATTACTAGTAGTGACTAAAGTCTTTCATTAGTACATGCATAAAAAAAGCATAATTAATATAATTTGCTCTGGATAAAAGCACATACATATATATGCATATACACACACATACATATATAAATGCATACACACACACACATTTATATATATATATATATATATATATACAGTACAGGTCAAAAGTTTGGTAACATTACTATTTGTAATGTTTTTGAAAGAAGTCTCTTCTGCTCATCAAGCCTGCATTTATTTGATCAAAAATACAGAAGAAAAACAGTAATCTT
>JAFVLL020035300.1:0-25842 GCA_021397915.2 Tor tambroides
TGACCTCTTCGGTATAGGACATGATCCCCTTTCCTTGCTTTAGTCTCTCTATGCCATTCCTAACAACAATAGTGAGGAACAAAAGTCAGTGTCTTATACATGTCAACAAGGCTTGTGCACCATGTTCTTACCATGCAATCATAACTCCATTATCAGTGCAAAATTTGGACGGAGGGCAAAGCAGATGCAATCCAGTGGCATCTGTGACAATTTTCAGAGTCTGTCTGATGTATTCATTACTTGCTACTCCTCCTGAAACAACCTATAAAGGTGCACAAGTGGGAGAGTAGAATGTTTGGTTGGGATAGAAAGGCTGGAGTGGAATTTTTACCAAATGTCAATTCACCACAGGCAATTATTGGTAGAAGTTTTTAAATAATGTAAAATGATTAAGCCAAGCTCGAGTTAATTTTAAAAAGAAATGCTACAACCGAGTCCTGGAGTGCTGAGAACTTACCAGAGTTGGATTGTTATGTGGTAGAAGACCTCTGGATTTACAGAACAAGATGGCACGATGTGTTCGTTTGGCTATATGAGACGCCACAGTGTGTTGTGAGGCAGCGGCGATGTCTTTAACACATGATAATAACTGTCCTTTTTCAACACCTGAGGAAACATAACATTACGGTAATATAATACTGTTTAGGACTGATTATATAAAAGCATTTTATTCTAATATATTATAATTAGAATAAACATGTACAGCACATACAAATAACCATTTTTTCTGTTTTAGTTGAACTATTTTATTGATACTTTTCAGTATGAGTGTGTGTGTGTGTGTGTGTGTATATACGTAATATTATATATATAGCCTTATAAGACTGTTGCATTGCTATTCCAATTAATTGGTGTCAACATGTTGTTAATGGTCAAGTCTCCTGTGTACTTCAGCTGAGAAGCGATATTTGCATCATACGCAGAGTTGCTGCCTGTTTAGGGATTTTCAAATCAGTTACTTATAAGCACTCATTTCAGTTGGGATGGTGCCTTAAAAGGCAGCTGTCTATGTAGGCAGCTCCCTAGCTTTTGGAAAAGAACCTGTTTCTTTTATTTTAAAGGAATAGATAAAGTACCTTCTTCTTTTTCTTTTTTGTTTATTGCCATTGTCACCTGGTTTCGCAAACCAGCAAAAGAGAAATTGCAGTCGTAGAGCTGCCCCATAGGTGACTTGAAATGAAATGCGAGTCGATCCCCCTCTTTCGCCAGAAGCTCTATGGCTTGTCCACCGCTCAATGTCGAGCATTCTGGGTGATTCCTAAGAGAAAGTCTTCTAGCAATCTGTCATTGAAAGGAAAGATAAACCGTTTATATTATATACATCCTACAGCTTTCATTGCATTTGAAACTGATGTGATATCCTGATACCTTATCTAAAGTGTCCCCGGCTGCTACATCCACTGTTTGCCCAAGAAGAAGAAATTCATCTATTCCTTTGGCCAATGCAAGAAGAGAATGACCCCCAGAGACAAGGAGCACAAGAAAAGGGAAGTCTAGAGGGTGTAGCATTCTTACAGTGAGGGCATGTGCCTCCATATGGTGTATAGGGATGAACGGCTTTTCATGAAGTCTCACAAACTTCAGACCGAAATCCAAGCCGATCCCTAAGCTGAGGGCGAGACCAGGCTTCACTGTTGTGGCCACAGCTGTGAGTTCACTGGGTTCAATGCCACTTCTGTCTAAGGCCTCCTGGACAACTCTAGAGATGTTTTCTCTGTGTAGGCGTTGGGCCACAGTTGGGATAATTCCACCTGCACTGTAAGAGAACGAATGAAATGAAATGCACCATAATACAGCAGTAACTGTGTAATTTTTATCCTTATCTCATGTACTCATGTATAATATATAAGGCAAATTGTATATTTTTAATCACCTTTTTGCTATTTCTGGAGTTTACTTACATAGTGCTGACCTGACTTTATGAAAAAACTTTGATAAAAATATAATTCAATTAAAATGTTTGTTTGGATGACAGAATTCAGGGGGAAAAAATGTATATATATATATATATATATATATATTAGGTATATAAAACCAATATACAAAACCATTACTTGTGTTACTGTCTAAAAGTCTGTGAACGTCCGTTGTGAAAATGAAACTTTCACCTCAAAAATAAGAAAAATTATAAGTTAAATAAGTTGTCCAAGCTGTTCTTTTCTATACAACAACAGTGAATAGTAACGACAACTGTTATTATCAGTGAATAACAACTTTGCTTCTCTGTTTCTTACACAAATCTATTGTATAGCTCAAGATGTTAAGTCAGAGTTGTTATTGTTAACTAAAACTAAATTGTTTTTCTTAAAACAGGATTGACATAAAATAAAATATAATTTTCTGATAAAAAAACTTAGAAAATTAGAAATATTGCCTTGGCAATTGGGTGAAAAAATAAGTTGAACTACTGAAAAACTAACACTGAATAAAAATAAAGGAAATAATTAAACATAAAAAATGAATAAAAATGACACAGCAGTTAACAAAACTAAAACGGAATGAAAAAAATAAAATAAACGCTCATTTAAAATACTATACTGTATATAGTATACTATAATAGAATGTAAACAATACTAAAATAACACTATTTGAAGTATAGTGCACAAGTCATACGGACCACTTTTATGATGATTTTCTCTTTTTTAAGACCTTGGAATATCGTGATGGTGAGTATATGACCACAGAATTGCTTTTGAGAGAACTGTTTCTTTAGGATAATGAAAACATGTGATTAGCGTTACTCTATGTATCATCTGGGGTTGGTATTTATGAAGTCAGTGGCTGTACTTACTCCAGGTGTGTCTGTTTCTGAGAATGCAGAGATTCCCCCAAAATCACTCCAGTCTCATCCAGCACAGCCGCTCCGGTCTCGTCGCAGCTCGTCTCAATCCCCAAAACTAATCTGGGGCGCACTGTACTGAAGGCTCTTCTCGACGTGCTGTGCTTCATCCAGCACCGAACAGCTCCATTCAAAGCACACGGGAACATGCTGAACAACACTGACAATTCACTGTCGTTAACACCGGTTGATTTAACTCGACAGTAATATGAAAAGTTACGCTTCAACAATTCAAGCGACTTGAAAACACTGCTGAACTTCTATTTTCTTGTAAAACCTCATTTATGACCCTGTATGATCAAGGCGTTACATATAAATACACCCCACTCACAACAAACGAAGTTGGGTTCCGTTAGACTTCCTTTAAGATGCAAATGATAGATAGTAGAATAGAAAAACAGATGTCTAGGCCCATTTGATGAACAAATAAGTAGGCTAATAATAATATCATAGCTAAATGACTCATAAGTCCAAAATAAAGAACAATACGGGAACCATTATCGCTTGCGCTTGTTTCCAATGGGATAATAATACAGGAGGGGTGAAGACTCACATGGAAGAGATGTTTTACACTGAATTAGAATTCTTCACTTTGCTGCTATAAAGTAGGTTGTAAGACCATTTCCAACTATTATTTGATATTTGATAAATAAAGTCAATTGCTTAGTCCACATAAGTTAGTGGTCTATCAGCTACACGTGCATTTCTGAATACAAATTAATTCATTCTGTGTTTTTGGGTAGTTGACATCGAAATGCGTGTGTATATATATATATATATATATGTATATATGTATGTATATATTGTGTTTGTATTTGGTATTTTTTTTAACGAATTTGTCCAAACTTCAAATTTTTTTTTTTGTAATATTCAAGTTCATGACAGTTGTTTTTGAAAATACTGTCAATACTTTACAATCAAAACATTACAGTTTTTTTTGTATTTTTGTCATTTTATTAGTTTTGTTATGCGTCTATATAGTTTTTATTATATTTTATTTTAGTTTTAGTTTAGTACAAGTTTAGCTAAGTAACTACTAAATAAAGTTTAATTTTTACTTTAGTTCTAGTTTATTTTATTTCAAGTAATGAAAGTTTTATTATGGTTTTAATTAACTAAAATAAACCGGGTTTATGATGAGGACATTTTGAGTCTCAGAAGTCTTAGTTCTTCGGTCAGTATAACTTTTAGTGTCACGTTCTGCTTCTACAGATGGCATCAGGAAACCCCTGACAATCCATTAAGTGAACAGAACAAGATGGAGCCACAGGCCAAACGAAGGAAAGAAATGGACAAATATGACACTTGGGATGTTCTTCCAGTTCTCTCCGATGACCAGTCCCGAGACACTGAATTGTTGCTGGCCTACGCGGCACCCATCATTGAGAAAAGACAGACATCTCGCCTGGTCAAAGAACTTTCTCTGATCTACCCTTTACCTGGTCTGCAGCACATTAAAAGAGTGAGGGCTTGCAAAGACAAAAGCACTCCTCACCCTTTGGAAGTCATTGTGTGCTTGGCCAGGGATGTGCAGGTGATAGACTGCAAAGGAGTTAGACTTAATGATTTGCTTTGCCCACAGTCTTTTGACTCCAGTGGTTTGGGAGAACCTTTCCTTGTTAAAATACCCGCCAATCCTCCACTGACCAGATCGCAGTTTGAAAAAGCTAGTAAACACTGGCCTACGTCATTTCACGAGGACAAACAAGTGACGTCTGCTCTGAGAGGCCAGTTATTTACTGCAGATCAAAAAGCTAAAATGCAAGAGTACATGACAGCAGCTGTAGAGGCTGCAAAATCAGGCGGGGAGATGGGAATGGATGCGGTGGGCGCTGTGATTGTTGACCCAGAATCTGAGCAGATTGTTGCAGTGGGTCATGACTGTAAGCGCGGCTCTCATCCGCTCCATCATGCTGTCATGGTCTGTATTGATCTCGTGGCCTGTGGGCAAGGAGGAGGCGCCTACAGTTACGAGAAATATCCAGCCTGTCGGTTTAGCAGCTCTGAGTCCTTCAGGAATGCCTGCAATGCCAAAGAAACTGGTCTGCCTTACATCTGCACCGGATATGACCTTTACGTCACTCGAGAGCCGTGCGTGATGTGTGCAATGGCTTTGGTCCACTCAAGAATCAGCAGAGTGTTTTATGGAGCGCCCTCTGCAGATGGTGCCTTGGGAACTAAGTATAAAATTCATTGCCAGAAAGATTTAAATCACCGCTTTGAAGTGTTTAAAGGGGTGATGCTAAATGCATGCAAGGCTTTACACAAAAAGTGATTTTTTTTTAAATAATTAGAGACAATATTACATTATGATGACATTTTAATTGTTTTTACATTTCTACCTACAGCCAAATGTTTTTTTTAGATAGGACCATAATAAAAAATTTGTAAAAAATTGTCTATTTTTAAATATCATATTCAATTTATCAGACCATCAAATCATGTGTCTTCATATATATGAAGACACATGATTAATCCGCACAACAGTTTTCAACATTGATAGTAAGAAATGTTTCATGAGCACCAAATCTGCATATTGGAATGATTTCTGAAGGATCATGTGACACTGAAGACTGGAGTAATGATGCTGAAAATTCAGCTTTGATATCACAAAAGTTATTTTAAAATATAAAAATATTTCAAAATATGATAAAATAAATTAAGCCTTTGTGAGCAAAGACACACTCTTAATAACATTTAGAAAATCTTTCCAACCTCAGCTTTTTGAACAGTGGTGTGAATGAGTTACATGAAATGTATTTCGTATTTCACACAATTTATTTTTCTAGTGACCAACAGAGTCCCTAATACTCTGCAAAGTTTAATTTGTTTGCAGCATGTCATACAACACGTAACATACTATGATCATACCTTTTCTCAAAACAAAAGGACAAAACAATTGGCACAATTGAGCCTTTGCAGATATTGTCAAAAGACAAGAAAGTGGAAAAATACAAATAGCTTAATGGGTCTGTTACAGTTTCTCAACTTCAACAATACTGTGACAGAAAAGAGAGCAAAGAAACATGATGGTTTGCTAAAGCTTGGTAATGATCCAGAGTTTACAATGACATACTGAAATTGAGCTAAAAGTCAACGTGAAATTTTCTGATTCAAAGAGAAGATGAGTGTATAGGGAAGAACTTGATGTTTTGTTTCAGGGGCAGAGGAAGCATGTCTAAAAATTATGAAGAAATGTGCACTAATAAAAATGGAAGTAAAGTTCTATTTTTGATTTCATGTTGACTAATGAATGTGAACGTACTTAAAAGCCTAAAAGTTTTTTTAATGTTAATTTTTTTTCATTGTCACTTATAAGCTGTAAGACACTAAACAAAACTTCACATAGTATTGTGATGAACAAATATTTTTCAGGAAATCATGCAAACTGACTTTTTATTTCTTGTCTCTGCAGCAATGATAACATTAACGAAACAGCAGAAAGGTTTCATGGCTTTTAAATTATTTTAAAAACACATTTAGTCAATTTCTGGCATTATCTAAGAATGTATTCAGAAATGTCAAGTGACGCTAAAAGCATAAAACTAACTTAGCGTATCAGTATTGTGAGCACATTTGAACAAACAAAAACTAATTAACAAAAACTTTAACCATGAAACCTGGGCCAGCCCAGATCCACGAGGATCACAAAACAACTAATGAAAACACATTAAATATCTTAAGTTATTAATGCTTGTGGAATTGTCCCTACAACAATTTCTCAAGATATATCAAACAAAGACTCACAATAACACAGACTGTACAAAACTGCTAAGTGTACACAACTGCGGTACAAAGTACAAAGGGTTATCTCCTCTCCTATATCAGGCAACAGCTCCAAGTTGGTCTGTGCCCTCTGAACACTGGGCTTAATACTTGTTTATTCCAAAGATCCTGACTCCATGGAGTTGTGGCAGTTTTGGGATGAGAACACTCAAAAGCGAAGCTGTGTTTATCACAAAATGAGCTGTGTCATATTTCGTGTAAAAGCTGGCGAGAAAATACCTGCAAAGAAAAGAACAACAAGTGTTACACTTCAAAATAAGTACAGGACCTTATACACTAAAGGTCTTTAATGACCAAAATATGTCTATAATATTCATTATTTGCAGATGAGAAAAGGAAATTTATTGTTTTTTTTTTGTTTGTTTTTAAGTGTTATTTAGTTCAAAATGTTGTGCAATTGGTTGGTTGCCGTTTTAACACCAGTCCAGCTTTCTTGGCAATTTTCATGGTGAGTAACAAGTTGAAATAGTATAAAAGAGCAATTTAAAAACCTGTATCAGGTCTTTTAAACATTTCTTTGAGTGTAAATGTTGTGCAAACGATTGCAAAAATAACTTACAAAATGATTGGAGAGATTGTAAAGAATTTTCTAGATGATGTGAACTGCACGCCGTAGTCCAGCTGTTCCCAGTGTGTGAGAAGTCTTGCCTTGCCCTGGTCTGGTGTTTCAAATGGTGTGCCTTTCACTGCATGCATAAACACATACATACCCTGCGGGAAGATAGAAAGATGATCCAAATGTCATACACAGCGTTCTCAAATGTTGTAACAATGGGACCTCTTAATATTAAAGGGATAGTTGACCCAAAAAAGAAAATTCTGTGATTTACTCACCCTCATGTCATTCCAAACTTGTATGACTTTGGTTGATCTTTTAAACACAAATTCAAGTATTTTTAATGAAAAGCAGAGTCTGTGCCAAGCTGGTGGGGCATTTGCTTTTCTAGAGGGGGCCTCAGTAGAAATCTCATTCCGGGCCCCCTCAGTAGAAATCGGCAAGGTGGGGGGCACAGAGACTGAAGTGGCCGGGACAGGCCCCCTTGTGGCGCAGACACTGACAAAACGTGAGAAAGTTTCTGTCCCTCCATTAAAACTCCACGTAACCAAAACTTAGAAGATCCAAAAAGGTCATAAAGGTGGCATAAAATGAATCCATATCATGTGACTGGCTTAATCCAAGTGTTGTGAAGAGATATGATCACTTTATATGATGATCAGGTTTAATTTAGGCTTTTATTTACATCTAAACATTGCTCAACACACATACAGAGTGAACCAAGCAGCAGCATCAAGCTTCTTTGTTTACCATAAATTAGACTTGATCATCACATTAAACAACTTGTGATCTTTTTTGATCTTCTAAGTTTTAGATACCTGGACTTTCAATTGAGGGACAGAAAGCTCTCAGGTTTCAATAAAAATATCTTAATTTGTATTGCAAAGTTTAACCAAAGTTTGGGTTTGGAATGACATGAGGGCGAGTAAACGATAACAGAGTTGTCATTTTTGGGTAAATTATCCTTTTAAGCTTAAATGGATAGATGAAGAATGAAAGTCGAAGTGGTTCAGAAGAACACTGGACCTTTTTTACTTTAACTGTATGGATAAACAACATTTTTTCCAAAGTTTTCATTTCTCAAAATGTCTTTGCAAATGAGATTTGAGAAATGTGGTGGAGCCAAAAATGATCAATGAAAAATGACCTAAATTGTCATTTTTTCATGGAAAGCTACCGTGTCTTTGTCTTCCGTGTCAGGACAACAGAAACTTTACAGTAGCTTCGCTTTATCATTGTGGCACAAGCTGTCATACATCGTCACATGCCAGAGAGCTTAAACTTGGTTGGTGATGTCATGCTGTTGACCTTGAATCTTTGTGCGAGCGAGTCCTTACATAACAATGCCACACAGACTACTAAGGAAGCATCAATTGTCAGGACTCCAACTGGCCTCAGGGCACTGCTGAGAAAATGGCAACCCATAGACAGGGGAACGAAATGGGATTATTCAACAGGGGACACTTACAAAATTGTGAATAACATTTGTGAGGGTCCATACAACAGGAACACTGAAGAAAGGAATGCTCAACAGTACAATGTGAAGCATTCCTACGCCGAGTGCATATGTCAGCCATATCCCCCGACTGTTCATCACACGGGTGTTTGGGTTGACTTCACTGTGGGCCACACCAACGTTCATCTTGCTTTTCTGTCAACAGACCAAAAAAAAAAAAAAAAAATAGTACACTGTAAAAAAATTTTTTTTCGAAGTTATAAATAAAACAGTTTACTGGAGTGCATTTTACAAGAAAATACTAATTCAGTTTTTCTATTTTAAAATTGCACATTTAATTCAATGTTACTTCTTGTTGTTATATACAACAAAAATCTGTATAAATAAAATAAATTATAAATAATGAATTACCTAATTGTTAATTATGCAGTTAATTAAATAATCCATAATACAATTAATACACAAAATAATTAACAAATAAAACATAATGCTTTGTCTTTAAAAAATGATCACCTTTTTTAAAGAAATGATTAAATCTGACAAAAAAGAACCAGTTTTAAATGATTTGGCTAATCAATCAACTTATAACAATGAATTGATAAAGTGACTAAAACTGATAAAAGTGTGTTGTGATTAAGTGTTTTTGTTGTCTCATCCTAACTAAAAGTTATATGTCAATATCAGAAACTATTTAGCAGCAGTCTAGTTAATTCCAATGAAGCAAGATCTAAAACTAACTAATTAACTATTCAAATGAATGATCATTTATGCACTACTACAATCTGTCTATATTCTGCAATTGTTGTTTTACGGCTTTAAAAGTACTACTTAAGTGTGGAAGCTGTCTTACAGATGAGGTCTCGTCTATATGCCAACAAAAGCATGTTCACAAACTTACAATGGGGTGATTCTTTATAGTACTTTGCCCTAATGCATTACTGTTCATGCCGGCCAACTTATTCAAATTATGTGCAAAAGTTCGGTTCTTCCTTGGAAGAGCAAAAGGGTGCAAGTGACATTTTATGGCCTGTTTGGTTTATCCGCCATGGTAAACAATCTAGGCAGCTGTTCGAAAGTCAAAGTTCAATGTTACCTAAAATACAGCTTACTTTTTGGGTTGTTTCTCATCTCATGATTTCTCACCAAAATCATTTACTCATCTTGGTTTCTACTCACCAAGTCAACTGCTTTTTGATATATGTTACAATTAAAGAAAACGTCCACAACAAAATGATATTATTTTAACTCGTTATTGCTCTCATACAAATAAATGCAATAAATGCAAAACAGATAGAGGTCAAAGGCTGAAGTCCTGTTACTGCAACATCTATCAATAACCACTCAATTGGTCCTTCCCTAAATATGATTCACTCTTTGATTGTGTAAAATATGTAATATGTTTTTAATATCACCTGAGACAACAAAACAGTTAAGAGGGAGTATTACATAGAATAAATATTGCTCATAAACATACTGAGCATTTACATTTATTTAAAATGTCCTAAATATTACATAAAAATTAATGTTGGCTTTTCAGTAGCAGCTGCAGGAGATAAACAAGTCCATGACACAGATAGAGTTAGCAGCACAGCTACATAACAAAACACTGTCTTATTCCTTCACAGCTTACTGTCTTCTTTCATTTAACCACTTAAATAACACTCTTTAAACATGCCTATTCTCCAGTCTGTGCTATTATAGTGAGTTGCTTCGGGTTTTGCGCATGAGCAATGCTCTTTATTTAGCATCAGCTGCTTTCATAACAAACACCAGTTGCTTTTGTTTCACTCTACTTCCATTAAACACCTCAAACCTCAATAAAAGCTCTTAAATCCATTCTTTATCGGTCTATTTTGGCCTATTTGGTTTTAAAGTAGCGGCACAAATGACTTGGTTTCATAAGAGTTAAGTAACGGTACCTTGTTTGCGTTCGGGTGAAGCAGGCTGGAGCGCTGCCGGCCTCCGCTGCGCGAACTGCGGGCTGACTCACTGCACACACTCCGCTAGCACATAGGCTATCGCGGCTAACGGGATTAGGAGGGCAAACCTCGCGAGATTTGCGCACCACGCCCACCAAAAGGAATGATGTTTACAAAATAAAACACCACTAACGAAGGCATCAAATCATTTTTTAATTATTGAGTAAGGATTGGGTTGCTATTAGTTCGTTTTTAATAATGTGTAAGTTTTATTTGAACATTTCTACATATACAATACCAATAACATGAAAAGATGCTAACGTAGATATATACGGGCTAATTTTGAGAATTTGTATACTTCTTTTAGAGATAGCCATAACCACTAAAATTTTCATTTATTCATTTATAAACAAAAAAAAAAATATAAACATACGACAAAGAAAAAACGTCCAATCAAAACAGAGAATAACAATGACGTAATTTAGGCGCCAGTTAAGTCATATCCGATACTTGAGCGAGTCTTGAAAACATGTGAAGTACACTTGTGTTATGAATTTATTGGATATCTTTCAACGGATTATTATTATTATTATTTTACATAAAGTAAGTAGGAAGCTATTTGGACATTTTAAATATAGTTGTGTAACGTATCATAATGTTAATATGACGGTTGATAATATACATGTCCTATTAGAATTTGTGCTAACTTACCCTGCAGTTTTTGTCAATAATCTGCGAAAATGACTGGTTTTGTGGCTATTGCTGTCTCAGTTTTAAAACTTTTCTTCTTAGGGAGCACACTATGAAGGCGCTTCCACCTGAAACAGTGCGTCTGCTGTGCAGCTCTCAGGTTATAACATCTGTCCTGAATGTTGTCAAAGAACTGATTGAAAATTCACTTGATGCTGGTTCCTCAAGCCTTGAAGTCAAACTGGTAAATGCACGTTGTATTATACTTATAAATATATTCATGTCATTGAATTAGACAACAAAATATTAAACTATTGGCATTTTCTTTAAAGAAATCACACTTTTGAAAACATTTCACAAAATGAAGGATGACACCAGTGAGAACCTGAGGTGATCTGACTACTTCATATACCCACTAAAATCAACATTTGGACCCATTGGTTAAAATCTTTTTTTCTGAAATAAGCTGAAGTATTATTAGTTTCTAGATGCAACTTTGTTTGATATTTTGTTTCTAGTGCAATGACATTCATACATTTTAAAATGTGTCCAAATATTGTCGGGCCACTCTAAATAGTGCTGAATCGATGTTCATGTTTCCTTGTGATCAGGAGAATTATGGATTGGATCGCATTGAAGTCAGAGACAATGGTTCTGGAATCAAAGTTACTGATGTTCCTGTGATGGCTGTAAAACACTACACATCTAAAATCTCCTGCCACGAAGACCTGGAGCACCTAGAGACTTACGGCTTCAGAGGAGAAGCTCTGGCATCCATATGTGCCATATCAGAGGTTACACTCGCTAGATTATGTTTGATTTTATTGCTTGAGTTAGTAATGCAGCTGAAATCGTTATTATCAAAATTATGAAAATGGTTGTGGCTGATATTAAAATTCTGGATTTTTATAGCTGAAAAATAAAACATACTAAAAATAAAATCAGTCGTTTTAAATGCCAAAAGTGAATTTAGGCAGGGCTGCATTTTAATGTACTGTATAAAAAACAAATACATTTTTGAGATCTGATAAAGATTACGTTGAATTAAATGTAAATTAAAATTATTAAAATTATTAAAATTTAAGTGAAACAAAAATAGTGGTATTAAAGATGAACTTTAGTTCTAGATGATGGCAAATGTACAAACAGCCATTATGTGGATAATTATTAAATATCCAGTAACTTCCAGTATCCAATATTGATTGACTGATAAATAAAAAATGCTAATATTGGCAGATAACTCCAATGGTACCCAAATAGTGTGCATCTCCAATGAGTCCATGAAAATCCTTTTAATCATTGATTTACAAATGTTGAAAATGGTTTTTCTGTAATTGATCTTTTCCTCACCTAACAGGTGGTAATTACTACCAAAACCGCTGATGATGATTTTAGCATTCAGTATTCGGTCGATCACAATGGGCAGATCGTCTCTCAAAAGCCGTCACATCTTGGCGAGGGTAGGTGTCTGTTAATGCATTTTTTAATACTCTTGATTTATGGGAACAGACTGCTTCTAACATACCTTTTCCCTCAGGCACCACTGTGTGTGCAGCAAATCTGTTCAAGAACCTCCCTGTCAGACGGCAGTATTATTCCAACACTAAGAAATGCAAAGAGGAACTGAAGAGGGTCCAGAACTTACTCATGGCCTATGCTGTTGTTAAGCCTGAGTTAAGAATCACATTGAGCCACAACAAGGTATGTTACGGCTGTTATGTGCAACTACAATGTCTTTGAACAAGAATAGCGGTCAACCGATTTGTGTTGCACAAAGGTCTGAGAACGCTGGAAAAATCTGGGATTAAACCTGGAGATATATCAATATTTTTAAGATTTCAGATTATTTTTAATTAGAATATGTCATTATGGATAAAATGAACCTTACACATTTTTGAAAAGTATTAGCTTGTTAAAAAAAAATATTGGGACTGTAAGCGTTTTTAATGTTTTTAAAAGAAGTCTCTTATGCGTAATAAGGCTGCATTTATCAAAAATACAGTAAAACAATGATACAGTGAAATAATATTACAATTTAAAATTACTGTTTTCTATTGTAATATATATTAAAATGGCATTTATTCCTGTGATGCAAAGCTGAATTTTATTACTTCATTACTTCAGTCTTCAGTATCACATGATCCTTCGGAACTCATTCTAATATGCTGATTTGATGCTCATTGTAATGTAATTATCATTCTTAGTATCAGTTTTAAGTACAGTTACGCTTCTTAATTTTATTGTGGAAATGGAAATACTCTTTTTTTCAGGATTTTTTGATGAATACAAAGTTCAAAAGAACAGCATTTATTTAAAATATAAATATTTTGTAACATTATAAATGTCTTTACTGTCGCTTTTTATCAATTTAATGATTCCTTGCTGAATAAAAGCCTTAATTTCTTTTTAATTTCTTTTCTTACTGTCCCCAAGCTTTTGAATGGTAGTGAACATTTGACCACAAGGTGGCGTCACACATCAACAAATACTTTGGTATTACTCTCTAGGGTTTTACCCACATTCAGTGACATTTAACCATCACACGGCATGATATCAGTTGTGCTAATACTGTTCGGCTAACGCTAATTAGAACTTATGTAACTTGTTTATTGCTGTGGTTTCTCACTACTGTATTGACTCTGTGCTTCCTCGTAGCAATCTCATGTTTTAAATCCTGATATTAATCAGCAAAATTGATAAAAGAATTTTAACATGCCATTCCAGTAAATAGATGTAATATAATAATCTTTAAAAAAAAAAAAAAATAGTTTTAAGCTCAAAACCAAATTAAGTCCTATAAGAAAACTCCTGAAGTTGCCCATGCAGAAAAACCCTTCATTGGATAATCAGTGCATGTTATGATGACAGCCTAGACATTTCCAGCATTTATACATGTTTGAACTGTCATCAGTTAGAGCGTTACCCGGAAAAGTGGATGTTTTGCCTGCTTCTCGTCCAAAATTAGCAATGCAACCACAGGATGAACCACTAAGCCTTCGAATCTCACACTGCCACATGATCCTAAAGTAACAAGCTAAGTGGTATAAGTTCTCTGAGTGTTTTCGCAAGTCCAGTAACAGCCTGGCCTCATGATAGCATACGTATCTGGCCTTGCTCGGTGAGACCTTGCGTACCTTTCGTTAAATTCATATCATTCAGGTTGTAGATCATCAGGGGAGGGCCATACACTCATTTCATCCCATCAGCACTTCCAGGCATATCTCGTATCACAAACTTTGCACTTCGCCCTGCATTGGGTTTCATGACTTCTCAAAAAGCTGTTTACTAGTCTGATGTCTTTACAGTCACCAAATTGTATATTTCATAGCAGAGATGTGTGCTGCGGACCGCATGCTTTCAGAAATCAACACCTTGGATATATATACTTGCATGTGGAAGTGCCAACGACAGGCAAACGCACGGGTGTGAAAATATATGCATAACCGTGCTCCTCACGTTGAAATGACATTTGTGCAAGTAGCGTGTTTGCTTGATGCTGCCAGATGGTGTAAAATCTTCATGAAAAGTTGGCAAGGCTTGTCCATGCAGTGCTCCCTGCGCAGTTGATTTTGTAATATCCAAACATTCCCCAAAGTATAATTGTTTATTGTGAAGACTTGATTGGTGGCTAATGACTGTTTGCGAGCATGCAATCCCACAGGTGGTCTTATTTTAGGATGACCGAAAAATAACTTGACCCGTTTTACCGTGTTGTTACAGGCTGTGGTCTGGCAGAAGTCCAGGGTGTCGGATCACCGAACTGCCCTCATGGCTGTGCTCGGAGCGGCCTCCGTAGCCAACATGCTCCCCGTCCAGCATCACCAGGAGCAACCAGAGGTCAGTGAAGCGCTGAGAAAACACAGGCATATTTATCGTTTCCAGCGTGAGCAGTAGGGTTCCGCAGATGCACCAGCTCTGGGGTTGCCGTGACGGTTTGTGATAGGAAACTCTTTTTTCCACTGAATGTTTTCGTAAAAAGGAGTGTGCTTCAAGGTTCAAACAACTGGGTTTCATTTAGATTGCATGTGTCTTGAGCTGACTTTAAATGTCCCTGCACTTCTGTCAGGTTGCTAAACCCAAAGACTCGTGTAACAACTTAATTCCGAACGGCTTTCCTCTCCCTGGAGAGCTGTTTCTCTTTTTCCTGGTTGTGCATTCCGCAGCGATGACTTTTTGCATGAATGACTCAGCATTCTTACCCAGGTTATACCTTATATAAAGCCTTTTAATTTTCAAGATAAAATTTCTAGCTAATATTTGGTCCGTATACTCAGATATACTGTGGCCCTGAAGAGTATATGGACGCTTTTGGATACATCACGCATGAAAATGTTTGAATGTCACTGCATAGATGTAAAAATATCAAACCAACGGGCATCTACAAACAAAATTTTGAAGTCAGTTCTCTTCAAGCTCACACAGGTGTCGTAGCAGAGTGACTACAGTTGTGGTTTATTACATTAGCTATGAACATAATCCACTACTGTTTAATAATGAGAAACTGTACAAATTCTTTTTGTCTTCACTTTGAATAATGAATATATTGTTACACAATTTTAAAACGAACAAACTTTTTGTTTTTGCCTGAGAAGTGGTATTTGTACTATTATTTAAAAAAAAAAAAAAAATGCCACAAGGCTTGATATTTTGTTAACTAATGCAACCACTTTTATATATTTTAAGGGTGTTTTAGGTGTACAAATACTTTGACTTCATTTTGAAAAATAAATATATTTTTTACATAATTTGTAACGTACCAGTATTTTTTGTTTTTGCCTGAAAAGTGTGTTTAATAAATAAATGCCTCTTTGGTTTGATATTGTTATCTAATGCAACTACATTTACACATTTTAAGGGTGACTTAACTGTTCAAATGCTTTCAGTTATTACTTTTGAAAAAAAAAAAAAAAATCCATTCTTACTTAATTTTTGCCTAAAACGTAGGCTATGATTGTGCTGTGATTTCTTTAAAATAAATGCCTCTTTGGTTTAATATTTTGTTATCTAATGCAACCACCTTCATACATTAAAGTGTCCAAATACTTTTTGGGGACGCCGCAAATTTTTCAGAGCTAAAATTGTGTTATTTTAATTGTGTAGGCTGTAGAATTACACATACTGAAAATCGATGTCTTTGCGAGACCACATGCGGTGTTTTACCTTGCAGCGGTCAGTGACGGATCATGTTACAGTGTCAGCTATGCACCGAATGCGGCAAACTTTGCGACAAATGCAGCAGTGAATTAAAGGAGCCTTCAGGGACTGCAATGTACGTGGTGAAAGGGCCTCAGAGGGACGTAACCTGCCTGTGTTGGCCAGAGGCCACAATCCCACTACTCTGGCACAGATTTAATACACTGCTACAAATGCAATGAGCAAAAAAATGTTTAAACACGTACAAGATATATATGTATTGGTAAAAAACTAGTAAATCTGTAATTTACTCCAGTTTAGTGACATTTTTGTCACTCACAGAGACACATATGAAGATTTAGTATGTGCTGGAGCAGTAGAGTATCTGTGCTGCATGTGTGTTTTCTGCAGGTGTAATGTGCTCACTGCCTGCAGTGCTTCTCAACACTAATCCTGCTTGACTAATCTTGAACATTTTTGGGTTGCTCCTATTATGCAGAATATTTTCAAGTGTTTTCTCATCATTAATGTATTGGATTTAATCATAAAATGTGGAAATCATATTAGTTTTCTTTTATTACAAAATTACAATAAAGTGAACATGGGGTGAATTTTTAATAATTTTACTACTTTGATTTATTTGGATTTTGGCATGTTTGCCATGTCCTTTTTTAATTTTTTTTTTTTTAAATCAGTAACATATAAGCACCTCTAACATGAAATATTGGCTATTTTATCAAGAAATATTACAGGCATTTTATATTTTCATCCCATTTTTCTAATCATAATATTTCAAACATAATCTTTACTTTGGAATTAAATTTGAATTGATGACACTTAAATATATCTAGGGCAATGAAGCCTATTATTATTATTATATTTATATTGGTAATCAATTTGTAAGTATTTTTTGTGCTCAATTTTACTTTCATCCTATTAGTGTTTTGTACCATCTAACAAAAGCAAGGAATCCACTGCACAAAAACATCAATAAGTGTTAGAAATGGGTTTGAAGAATTGTGTAATGTTTTGTGATATTAGCCGGTTTGTCAGACTTTACATCCTGTTGGATGAAATTGGGTAAAAAAAATCTGTAATATGATAATATTAACATTTCAAAAAGGGGTTAATAATCAATGGTTAATAAAAATAAAAATAAAACTGTAACCTCATGCAAGCTAACTCTTAAAGCTCTTTATTTTCATCCTGTTAGGCATTAATTTCATTTGCTGTTGTGTAAATATTCAGGTATAATGATTAAAGTTGAAGTGCCTGATTTTGACCAGGGCATATTTATGAAAGTATTTTATAAAAAGCAACATAAGCTTATTAATTTCAAATGTTTTTATAAGATAGCATAACAGGAATGACCCATGTACCTTTCTTTCTTCTGGTGATTTTTCCTACCTTCAAATGAACCATTTGACCTTTTCTACTTATGTCAGCATAACACACTCTTATCTCCCCTTCTTTCAGCTAAAGGCTCTCCTATCCCAGAATCTGCCTCTCTCGTTCTATAATTATCTCCCTGTTACGCAGAACTGTATAGGTCATACAGTACATGCATGACATGGTGATTCTAATTCAGGCATTTGGCCTGATCTCATCGCTGCCTGCTGGAGAGGATGCTATTGTTGGTGCACACATGGTGTCCTACTTTGATATGTGAGGCTGATGAAGAATGCACAGCGCTAGCATTGTCTAAATTTGCTGGCTCATTTACGTGTGATTTATTCATGCTAAGTGTCCTCTTACAGAACACGCATTTAGTAGAGCGCTGCGGTTTGTATAGAGTCCCTACTTGCGTTTCGCCTTCGTGTAGGAATAATTCTCGGTAGGCACACTTCAGTGTTTGGCTCGAGCTGATCTTGGCAGCTCGCTCCTCTCCTGCTGAACGTATAGCAGAACACATTGCGTATACAGCTACGCTTGAGGATGGTTTTCGCTGAGTTTTGCCAATGTTCTGTAAAGCCATGTGCCAGATGAGAATGCATCTTTGCTCACCATTTATTAGTTGTAAGTCATCCTAGCATTCTAGGAATTGGTGGGTTTTACCAGGAGTTAATTTATGGCCTTGAGAGGAGGATCTGTTGGAGTAATCAGTCATTAGCTGCACACTCATCATCAGGTCGAGCCCCATGCCAAGACCATTGCTAACCCTTCATCCCACCCCTCGCCACTTTGACATGTGAAGCCATTTGCAGATTGCAGTGGTGCGTTCGATTTTTCATAAACCTCAGTAACAAACAGTGTCATTTTATTTCACATTTTACTTGTGTCATAATCTTGCAGACATTGTGAGAATCGGGACAACTGTTATGTTTTATTAAGCTTAAATGTGCAATCTTTCTTTCTTTCTTTCGTTCTTTCTTTCTGTCTCTCTCTCTCTCTCTCTCTCTCTCTCTCTCTCTCTCTCTCTCACACCAGGCGGTATTCTGTGCCAATTAGTAGCATAGATGCAACATCATTCAGTAGTAATTGTTTTAAAAATGTTAACAAATTAATCACATCTTTTCAAGTTCTAATGTTAGGTGCAATTATTTGCTTAATATGATTTATTGTGCCTAACATTCAAACTTATAATCATGAATCATCACTGTTTGGGATCAGTAAGTTTTTTTGAGAGAAATTATTAATACTATTATTTAGCAAGGATGCATTAAATTGATCAGTTGGTGATAAAGACTTATTTACTGACTTATTTCAAATAAATGCTGTTCATTTTAACTTTTTATTAATCAAAGAATCTTGAAGTATCACAGTTTCCACAAAACATCAAGCAATGTAATTGTTTTTAATATTTTTAATAATAAGAAATGTTTTTAAACACCAAATCAGCATATTAGAATGATTTCTGGAGGATCAGGTGACACTGAAGACTGGAGTAATGATGCTGAAAATTCAGCTTTGCCATAACAAGAATAAATTACATTTTAGAATATATTAACATAGAAAACAGTTTGTTTGAATTATACAAATATTTCAAATTTTTTTCTGTATTTTTCATCAAATGAATGCAGCCTTGGTGAGCACAAGATATTTCTTTCAAAAACTTTTAAAAATCTTACTGACCCAAACCTTTAAACAGTAATGTTTTTGAACTGTCCACTTTAATCACAGATATGAATGTGGTACATTTAACATAAATGTATTTATTTGTAGTTAACCTTAGTGATACTGTCCAATAATATGAGGGTTACTGAGGTAAAACAAGTAGTATTCAGCTATTCAGCTGGTCTCAATATGGAAGATAAGGCAATCTCTCAAAGAGATGAGCTTCAATACCAGCTTCCCATAGACAGATGGTCTTGAGTCATGTCTAGGTTTCAGAATATTGTATTGCTCTCAAATGAGTTTTGTCATCTCTTTATCATTGAAATATCTAATATTTTTGCATCATGTTATATACGATCACAATCAAAAGTGCTTTCTATCATTTCTCTCAAAGTGCTGGAATGGTTACAGGTTTTCTGAGTAAGAGTGGGACACGAAGTGGGTTTGCAGTTGACTGTTTTTGTGCTGTGGCTGAGATCCTTCTGCCGTGGAAGAGTCCAGAATAATAACCTCCATTCAGTGCACACAACAGAAAGGACTGGGCCACCTACGCCACTGTAATTGACAAATGTGGCAAAGTATACAGAACATAAGTGTTGATTGTGAAAGTCACAATACCCCTGATTATCAAGTTTGTCAGAGACTCCAATTAAAATGTCCTCTTGCCAGCCAGCTGCTGTGCTTGTTAATTCCAAATGGTGAGCTCAAGCATCACAATCTAGCCCTAGATCACTGATTAGTTTGGAGCCGTTTATCATCCCGCCACTTCGCCGGTGCTGCATTTAGCCAACAGAAACATTGCAAATTTTAGCAACTTGGCCACTCCATAGTTAGGAAATGACAAATGGGTTCTGATAGCACAGTGAAGTCTTAATTGGACGGGCCAAAGGCCAGTAGTGTGTCATTTTGTTTGTTTTGGAAAAAGTTCATAGAAGCCTCAATGTACCCTGACAGTTAATGAGTATGGTTTGTGGCAGAGAGGAAAATTATAGAAAAACTACGCTAGATTTAACATGAAATCTGGCATTTCAATAAATGTACATATATGATATATTTTGGTATGCATTCATGGCTTGAAGTGACATTCACAGAAGTCTTATGTTTGCACAGATTGGCATCGATGGATTCTTTCCCAAACCGGGCTCAGATTTTAATTCCACCAGCTCCTCTACACCTGATAAAACATTCATCTTTGTTAATAGTCGACCTGTGCATCACAAAGAAATACTTAAGGTAAAGGAGCTGGCGTATACCCTCAATACTAATTTACCTATGTTTATTTACTGTTTGTGTATATAAATATATGAACTTTCCTGTAAAATTAAATGACCTTATCTAGCTGTAAAAATTAAATATCCCAAACCTTGAACATTCATCCATTTGTACTTATGTTCAGGCCTACATGAAATCTACACTACGGATCAAAAGTTTGGGGTCAATAGTTTTTTGTTTTTTTTTTAAGAAGAAAATTAAGACTAATTCAGCAAGGATGCATTAACTGTTTTAAAGGGGTCATGAACTGAGAAACCAAATTCCCTTGATCTTTTGACATATAAGAGGTCATTGTACTATAAAAATATCCTGTATGTTTCAGAACTCAGAACTTTCTCGTTAGTCAAAAAACAGCTTATGTTGAAGCCAGTCTGCCAAAACGACAGCTTATGGAATGTACCACTCTATGATGTAATAGTGTGGCTAAACACCACATCGGTAGAAGAAGATCAACACCTGCTTCTACAGCGATGCTTCTTTAGCCCCGTGTAAATAACGAGAGAGAGAGGCAAACGCAGATCTACGCAGAAACCAAATGGTAAAGATGCTCTGAATTCAACAAGACGCTGTGCAGTGCCAAGTTGTGGAAACACAGTCTTTGCATTGCCTTCCTTCTGATCCCAATGTTAGGAAAGAGTGAATAAACTTTATTTTGAATGAAGTAAAGTCAGTAAGAACTCGGTCCTTTGTTCACTTCATTTTACTGTGGATTCGTTTACAAACAAGGCACAATTCGATATGGGATTTTCAGAAAGATTGAAACTAAGAATGGAACATACACAACTATTAGCCAATAGCGGTGGGTGTTTACTTCCGAGTCTACAATCTGCCACGCCTATTCAAACGGAGCATTCTGATGAGGAGGGTTAAAACAGGACAGAAAATAGCCTATTACTTCTAAATTATGATGGTTTTTGATGTCAAAATCTTGATAACATTATAAGGGGACCTCAGAGAACAGTACAAAATAATAAAGGCAGTTCATAACCCCTTTAAACAGTAATAATAAGAAGAAATATTTCTTGAGCACCAAATCAGCTGAAAATTCAAAGTTGCATTCATAGGAATAAATTACATTTAAAATATATGAAACAAAAAACAGTTAAGTAATAATATTTCACAGTATTATTGTTTTCACTGTATTTTTGATCAAATAAATCCAGCCTTGGTCAGCATAAGAGTTTTTTTTTTTTTCAAAAACAGTAAAAAAAAAAAAAATCTCACTGACCCTGAATGGTAGTGTGCATTTGTAAAAACTGGCTTCCTGATTGATGGAAAATCTGGATATTTTAGGGAAATTTAAATGTGTGGATTGTAGGTCTAAAAAATTATGTAAAAATCATGAACATTAAGTTTTTTTTTTTTTTTCTCCTCAGAAATCTCAGATGTAATTGTTTTAATGTAATGTAATTTTCAAAATATCGTTATTCCAAGGGATATATCTGACATGCAAATGGAAATCCCCAGCAAGCTTTAATAGTTTTAAAATCTATTTTAAAAAGTGCTTATGCTGTAATTATGAACAACTGGAAAAATCATGGAAATTCATTGGTAAAAAAACTGCCTCTTGGGTGTTTGTTCATCAAAACTTTTGGCATAATTTGTTACTCACAGCTCTGTTTAATACATTTCACCACGTTTAAATCGATTCTGTGGATTTTCCTACAAAACAGTGCAGAAAATGAAAAGTGCAGAAAATGAAAAATTCATAGATTTTGTCTGGGCCTAGTTCTGTCCTTATCAAATGATTTCTTATCATTTAAGATTGTAATGTACTCACAATATTCTTGTGAATGCCCATTTACCCTGCAGCTTATCAAGCAGTACTACACCAGTGCTCAATCTAATAAAGAATCTGCAAACCGCCGCTATCCCATTTTAATGATGAACATCAACATACCCGCCTCAACTGTGGATGTTAACCTGACACCTGATAAAACTGAAGTGATGCTACAGAACAAGGTGCAAAAAGTTCAAACTTTCTTTCCTACATTTATACTTTAAATAAAATATTGTTTCCTTCATGATAATGTTCCATTAATCAAACTTTAACGATGTTTACAGGAAGGAGTCCTGTTGGCGGTGGAGACTATGTTAATCTCCTTGTACGGGTACTCCATTGGCGATGATGATCTCAAAACAGGAGGAAATCGCCCTGGCGTTAGTTGTGTGGACGTACCTGAACACACTAATGAAGCTAAGCCTACACCTACCACAGATATTAGTTTGGACGAACCAGAATTACTGGAAAATTCTCCCACTAATGCAGATAAACAAGATGGTGAGCTATCCTTTGGCAACGCCGCAAACACCAGCTCCTCTTCAATTTCAGAGGATTGGGTGATCAACAGAAGCTCAAGTGATTTTGACAGTATTAATTCTTCATTACCTGCTGACGATGTTGTAATGAACTCTACAGCTGATCTAAACTGTAACTCCCCAAAGGCGTCTAAGAGTGACAGCGGCCCTGGTCAAGAGAGCAAAGTATCTGCTGAGAGCTGGAGCACGGGCAAGGCCTTCTCAAATCAAATCACCGGACAATGCCTAGAACCTGTGAAACTCCATGTCCCGAAAGCACACGAAGACTTCGGAGGAACCCCGACCACAAGTACGAGGTCCAGCCCATCCAAGAGGGCTTCTAACGTCATTGTGGAGAAAATGGCCAAGCTCACAGCTTACGAGCTGATCAGCAACCGCTCCGTGCGTCAGCCCTCGTCTGCCTTTTCACTGTTTGAGCAAGACACCAGATCGCAGGTCCTCCAGGAGAACCCAAGAGCCAGTCCTCAGGATGTCACAACTGCTGTGAAAGAGAAATGGGAAAGCCTCGGGGAGGAAGACCGCAAGAAGTAAGTTTCCAGATTTCGCCCTCGAAGACGCAGTTTCCAGTTGTTGTGATTCACTCTCTCTGTGTAGCAAGAGAAAAATAGATCTGCCACTAGCATGTGTAAAATATGGATTGGAAAATCTGCCTGGCCTGGTCGTGTTGATACCTGAAGGAAGAATTGATGAAGTGTTTGTATTTTCCAGAAAACTGCGTTTGATTACTTGGTTCGATGGTCAATAGGCCTGTTTTCCATTGTAAAAGAGGTATTCCGTTTTTTTGTTTTTTCCAAAGAATTCCACATTCTTTCAGTTCCTTCAGGTGCCAGAAGATTCCAGTTCATTCTATACCAGATGATATCTGACTAATTTATTGGTTGTTTATGAGCCCAAGGAATACTCGAGTTGGATATATGGATCTATCTTTTTTTATCACCCTAGACTGCCAGTCAAATGTTCAGACACACCTACTAATTTTTTATTACTACTTTTGTCCACATTTTAGAATGATAGTCATCAAACTATGAAACAGCACAAATGGAAGTATGAGAAATATGTAATGATGAAAAAGGTTAACCATGATACCTAGATTCATTCCAGCTCTGCACCGTCTAGACATGAGATGCATCCTGGTATGCTTTTTAAACCGTACTAAAGGAGTTCCCATGTGTGGTGGACACTCTTTAATGTCAAAGTCATCTGTTTAAAAAAATGCTAATTAATCCGCTTCTCTGCATTGGGTTAATTCGTATGTTTTTAACTAAATGACTTAGGCCTGATAGACACATAAAAGCAGCAAGAGAGGGCTCAGCGTACATTACCATTCAGAAATCTCAGAAAGACTTCTTTGTTTCTTGTGCTCAGCAAGGCTGTATTTATTTGATCAGAAATACTGTAATATTGTGAAATTTTATTAGAATGTACATCCTGTGATGGCAAAGCTGAATTTTCAGCAGCATTACTCTAGTGTTGTGTCACATGATCCTTCTGATATTATTTTAATATGTTGATTTGGTGCTCAAGAATTATTTATAGTTATTATCAATGTTGAGAACAGACTGCTTTATTTTTCCAGGATTCTTTGATGAATAGAAAGTTCAAAAGAAGAGCATTTGTACGAAATAGAAACATTTTGTAACATTATAAATGTCTTTTTTGACTCTTTTGATTAATTTAATGCATCCTTGCTGAATAAAGGTATTAATTTATTCAAAAATAAATAAATACATAAAAAATAAATCATCCTAACCGCAAACCTTTGAACGGTATTGTACATTGAAACTCTTTTAGTACAGTTTAGTACTGTATATCATAGGTCAAAGAACGGATTATACAGGTCAAAGGTCAGGTCAAATTCTAGAAAGAGTATTTGATTGGACAAAAATCTGTTGTGCAAGATGAGTCATCAAGTTTTTGCCCAGAAGAGAAAGACTCTAAATGTAGTTATATCTGTTAAAAATTAATTTTGTCAAGTACACTAGCAAATAGATGACTTCAAAGCAACTTAAAGCCACAGAATTCAAATTTTGGTCTTTTCTAATTCTAAGATCTTTTTAATTTCCTAACCTCAGATCAAAGTACATCAGGAATACTGTTATCACAGTATCACGAAAAGAGGTTATCCCCCCTTTTCCCCAAAAACACTCTAAATCACAGCATGCCAAGTCAGCATAATTAAATGAATGGAAAGTGTATCTCAGCATTGCTAGTGGCACTTATGTAACGCATGGAAAAACACATCTGAATCCTGTTGCACATTACTGGCGTCTTAAACATGAAATAGGCCTTATCAAGTACTTAACTTGTTTTCCAGCAGATGTACGGTAGCACACACTTCTGAGAATCATATTTACAAGGATCTATATAGCGTGGGTCCATCACATATGGGCATGCTGAGCTAAAGGGTCAGAGATTGTTGACATGGATGTTTGGGGGAGGGAGTACCATGCTTGTTATATTTTGGTTGCAATGGTCTGATGCAGCAATAAAATGCCTGGCGCTGATCCAGGGACTCTATATGAACTTGGTTTACATCCAAAGTGCCTACACCAAGGGAACATAGCTTTCTTATTGCACAGTTTATGTGTGTTCGATCCTCGTTATGAATTCCAGGCTGAAAATGCAAACCGTGCTGCTCCCTAAATGGCTTTCATCATGTATGCAAGTGTCCACTGAGGTCCATCTCAGGAGGCGAGAGAGGATGGCATCTTCATTTTCTATATGTTGTTTCCATACTCGTCCTTTCATTGGAGATATTCTGGTTGGCTACTTAATGTGCATGACAATGATATTTTAGTATCATTGATACATTATTATA
>JAFVLL020035301.1:0-16460 GCA_021397915.2 Tor tambroides
AACACCACCCTCAATAACAACATGAACGCCCAACAAGGAAACAATGTTCGCCAACCCACAGATAGCTCCAACACCACCTCCACCACCTCTGAAAGTGACGTCATCATGACTCCTGGTTCCAGCACCACCACCACCCAAAATGAGAACGTCCGTGTGGTGCATCTGAAGAGGGGGCTTAACCCTGGAGATCCTCCTGAGATCCTCAAAGTGTCCTCTGACACAGTCACCTTCGGAGAAGAGCGTGAAAGTATCCTGTAGGTGAAGTCTAGATCTACAGCAGTCTTAGCTAATTAATGTTTTGTGGTGACGCATGCCTAAATGCACGTAACGGTGATTGTGACATTTCTAAATGTTAAGTGTAGTTGAAGTGGGCTTCGTTCAGATCCATCCATCTACTCATCATCCACCATCTTATAGTTACATACATGTGGTGTTTCCGTACAGTATTAGTAGCTTAATCACGTATTAATGTCACCAGTTGTATGGCTATAAAGCATTTTGGAATCAGCTGTAGAAGAATATTCAGTAGTGTTTCCCAAAGGAAAATATTGTAGTACCTTGTCATGGTAAAGCACCCAAACTTTGTGTAAACCCCTTAAAAAGTATGAGTATGAAGATTCAGTCTGGCTTGGTGTTGTATTGTGTTGTCCTGCACACTCTCTTTGTGCTGTAGTTACAGTATATATAAGCAGTGACAAGCATGTGTCAGACTGCAGTACTAAATTAGCCAGTAGAAACTGCATGCCCTGTGATGCTAGTATTTAGCACTTAACTGTACTATTGGCAGCTGTCCTGAAAAGTAAAACGTGTTTGGTGATGCTTGTCTTCAACATGGAATGAAATAAACCTGCACTGACAGTATCCATCTTTTCTGGAGTCTTTGTTCGAGGAAGAAAAATGACTGAAATAAACATTTTGCTGTTCTGTACACACTCATGCAGAAATGTGTTCCCACGAAACGATTTGGTAAGAGCAAACATAGAGCAAACTTATTTTAGTACCGTGAATTACAGATGGGTGGCACCAGTAGTTCAAGCATTACAATTATATCCCACACCCTGAACACTTACCAGTGGCCATTCAGTGTGTGAATTACTTAATGACTCAGAGGTTGTTTTTTTTTAAAGAAATTTCTATCAATACTTTTTGCATCCCTAGTACCGTTACACAAACTTTTTAATAAAACACCTTTTTTGCTGGTATACTTTGATTTGATAATTACAGTATTTAGTACTTATTTACTTGCGCATTTTTTCCCCCGAAACCAGTTCTGCGAAAATCCCGCCCAGCAGCTAATTTCATTGGTTAAGGTTCGGATGAGGGGTGTGGTTAGGGGTTGTGTTTGGTGTAGGCATCTATCACTGTGATTGACATGACCAATGAAATATTTAGAATATACGCGATTTTTTTTTCTTTATGTACTGTCCCATACAGAGCCTGACTGTTATGAACTGGAGCAGCCTATGGTTACCAAACGCAAGCGCAAAGGGTACTTCTATTTTCGAACGTTTATTTAGTGTGCTTTGACTAGATGTTTAACTTTTGTGGTTAATTAAACATTTGGAAGCTCAGACAAAACGTATATATGGGTGGAAAAAATAGAATATCCTATAACCCCCTCCCCCCATTGTCCCAAACCCCTCATAATCTGAACCTTACAGCCTTACAAGTAGTAGTTTCACAGCCTGAACGGTAATAAGTTAATAAGCTTTATGCATTTGCAAAAATGAAAAATACAACAAAAACAATGCATTTGTAACTATAGCTCACACAAGGACACTGACTTCATACTTAGCATTTAATTATGTACAGTATAAAAGTGCCATTTACGTTATAATTATAAAATTTTCTGTAATATTATAAACCACATTTTCAGCAGAAAGAGAAAACAAAAGTACATTTTTACAGAGTCCGCAGCCTTGAAATGGATTAGAGCTGTTAAAATGCGCGCTCGTTTTGCGCAACATTTTGACAACATAAAAGCGAGGAAAAAAGAAAAGAAAAAAATCCTGCTTTGTGAGATTGCTTGCTTAATTACTGTTTTCCTTTAAAATCTCTCCAGCCTTTTTGAATCTTCCTTTGGAAGAAAGCGTTTGAAAGTCCGTATATAACTAACTCTTTTTATGTCCGTTGGAGGGAAATCCTTTGTCATTCAAGACGAAGTCCAGGCGAATGACACGGGACAAAAAACACAAAAAGCCCCTGTTTTTGCTCCACGACCGAAACACCTGCAAAAGATTGTGTGAGAGAGAGAGGGAGAGAGGCGTGTTTAGAGAAGGCAAAAGGACAGAGATCCGGACAGACTGGCGCCAGGGAGGAAGCCACAGGACGTTTTTTTCGGACTTTTAACCAAACACTAGTGAAATACCGGGCAATCCCATACAGCTCCAGATGGAGTCGTCTACACGAGCATCTGACATATAGGCCTATTTGATAGTACTTTAAAATAATGTAGCTACAAGCAAACATTGTATTAGACCTATTATTGAACAATCCGAAAAAGAAGATTGACATGACCAATGAAATCTTGTACGACTTTCTTCTGTGCACAACAAAAGGATTTTTTTTTCCTTTTTGTGCGTCACAGGAAACATTTAGAGTGTTTTGAGAATCATCTTCAATTTTGATAAAGTTGAATGATATTTCTACCAAACTGTAATAAAACAAAGTGTTCTATTAAGCATTATACCATGTTTAAATGACTTGATAAATTAATAAAATGTCTCTCTGTTTTAATAAGTCCGTACATAATGCATAATAAATATGCACAGGTGAGCTGCACCGCTGGCAAACAACAGCTCAACTGCCCCACGTGCAAAAGTTTAACTTTGTTACAGCTTCTCACGTGAAACCATCAATTTCAAAGAGCATCTAACTTACCATTTCAACGAGACAGGGCTATGAGGTCATCTGAGTTGATCTCTCTTTGAGGGTTACTGGGCTGTTAATTAACAGAGGTAAACAATGATTTTCAGGGTAGCTGCCAGCAAAGTTGGTGTTATACATTATGCTTTTTAAATTAATGCTGATTGCATTGTACAGTACTGTTAACTTGTTTCTTTTTATTGATGCTGAAACAACACTGCATGCATACTGTTGTCATTTCACACGTAAATCATTTCTTATATAATTGCGATGTACGATTTATCATTAGGCTACGCTAATATAAATTACTCTGACTTCGCAGCACGATAAGTCAGTATGAACTGTTCTGCAAACTTGCCTTACCTGGAAGGAGATGATGCTGATATCGGCTCCGAGTGATCTGACAGACTTTTTTGGAGGGCTCTGTCCGAGGATCTGCTGTTGCGGGTTCTGATCCAGCGCGATCTGAAGATCCAGAATGTAGTCTATGACATGCTGCAAGATCTCCATCTTACTCACGCTCTTGTTCTGCGGTAAACTCGGCACGAGCTCCTTCAACCTGCTGTAGCAGTCATTCATGTTGTACAGGAGACTGAGCGGGTCGTCCGAGGAGCTCTTGCTCCGTAAAATGCCGAGATTATGCTCCGAAAAATACAAGGCGGGTTTCCTTATAGACCTCACCGGACTGACTGCCTTCATAGTGGATAACGATGTTGTGGTTAATTTCAGGTCATACGATTCTCCCACAGATCTGCGCTGGAAGCTAGTTGTCAATGCGTTTATATAGCAACCCAACTGGGTTTGTTATAAGGCATAAAGAATTAAGCGGATTGGTCGATGAGACGACGTCATTCTGTGAACCGGGGCATCAACATTGGCCAAATTTGCAGCACGTGAGCACCTCCCACGTCCTCTGCATTCTTTCCTCGTGCTGAAGAGTATCTGAGCAACTGCGTGCACAGATAACATAACATCACATGTATACATAATGGAACGGGATGATTTCTGCAAGGGATTTCCATTTGTAACGTCTCACAGCATCAACAAACAAGTCATATTTTAAACTTTATTAACGCCAGATGTTTATTTTCTTGCAAGTTTATTTAGTTGCCCATCTCTCCATCCCCATTGCTTGCACTTTATGCAAACGAGTTGGTATGCAGAATTTTTTTTTTTTAACAAGCCTTACTGGAACTGTGGCTTAGACTAGTCTTACAATTTAGTCAGTCATAACTTTTTAAGTCAGTTAGGATAAGGCCCCGTTTACACTAGTGCGTTTTCCTTTTAAAACGGCGTTTTAGAATGAAAACGATCCTCGTTTACACTGGCGTTTCTGCTGCGTTTCAGAAACGATCTCCGTTTACACTACACAAACGAAAACGCATGTCACATGACCATTCATGCAGGTACAACCATAGATATGTATAGGTAGAATCCCTATTATTTAGATGGAGGACGCGTCTGCGTGCTTGGAGCGGTCAAATGGGGAATCTACCCATACGTTCCTATGGGTACAGTAATGAGCATGATGTTATTGTTTACAGGTCGTCAAGGATACGCAGTGAGAATGTGGGCAGCCACAGGGTACGCCATCGTTTTCAAAAGTCATCGTTTTGGTCCGTTTACACTGAAACGCAACCCCGAAGTTTTCAAACTAAAACGGGGTCTGCAGCGTTTTCAAAAGTCTCCGTTTTTCGACCTTGAAAACTCTGGAGTAGTGTAAACGATAGGCGTATCCGTAGCAAAAGTTATGCGTTTTAAAACGAAAACGCACTAGTGTAAACGGGGCCTAAGATTGGTCTGATTTGAATCCGAAAAATAAGACTCATTACCCATTAACTTTGGCTAACTAGTTGGTCAGACAAGTTCTTATAGTCTTAACATAGTGGCTAAGTTTATGCAACGGATTATGCCCTTGATATTTACGCTGTTTGATGCGTGAAGGAGCCGTTCTTTTAAGTCGAATCTTAATCGTTTCGCGGAGAGATTTTTTTTTTTTTTTTAACGTAGGCTACTTAAAAATACACGACTTGTCTAACTAGAGAGCCAGTGAACTGGTCAGATCATGTGTGGGGTGAACTGAAGACTGGAGTTATGAGTCGAAATGTTTACAGAACATGACTATATGACAGATTTATCAACACACAAAACAAAGTGCTTTGAATAAATAAGGTTTTCCAATTGCCTACAAGCAAAAGCGTTTTCAGCCGAAAGATAGGCTAATTGAATTTCATGGGTGAACTGCGACACAAGAAATGATTTTATTAATAAATGACAGTAATTAGAGTAGCAGCTAAGGATGTCGGTAGTGACGTAATAAACCGCTGAACTGTTTTAATGAACCGATTCTCTGAAACGAACTGTTCGAAAGAACATGATTCGAAGTGAACGCACTCCCCCGAGCTCGCGACCCTCTGGCGCCAGGTGCGTGACTTCTATTCAGGCGCCGCGCGGCCGGTTATCTTCCAGCGCTGTGTGAATGCGCCTACTCTCATTCTCACTCTCGTGCTGCTCCTGCTTGTGCGCACCTGCAGCAGATTTCAGAGCGTCTCTTTTACCTAATCTCTTGACTCAGTCTCTTATTTAAGCCCTTGATAATTGTCATCTCATGCACTTCAGTCAAATACGCATTGTTTACCTGGCTTGGCATTATGCACTCACTTTTTCATACACAGTAATTGACAGCAGTACACTATTTGCAGGTCAAGTGCAATGCTTAGGGACACAATCCTGATAAAGCAGGATCAGCGTTGTGGGTCACCCCTACCTAAGACTGAACCTGTAAACAGTGTCCATTAGGCTTCATAAGATTATTTTAAAGTGAAAGTGACATGCTACATTTTTAAATGTTATTCGTGTGATAGAATGTTTCCTATTTACATCACAGTGACCTAACTGGCAAAAGTTTAAATGTAAAATATTTCTGTAGTGGTAGAATGGGAAATGGTTACTGGTTTTATTATGCAAAGGAAGAGTCTGCGAGCCATCATGATGTACTAGTATCTTAAAATTACACAGCGTTGAATGTTTTTTGACCTTTTCCTCCTGAGACTATCAGTGGTGCAAACACAAAGGAATGTGTCTAACTTTACATGACTGAATGGCATCCCTTGGAGCATCACACAGCACTAAGAGCTAGCCTTCTGGCTCTCCCTGTGCCCATTGCTGAAGTACACAAGCCAAAAAGAATAGAGTTTCAGGATAATGTTCTTTTCTCAGCTGTTTCAAGGAAATATGAGCAGAAGAACATGTTTTCTCAATCCAGAGTGCTCCTGAAGTCATGCCAATTTTCAGTCAGTGTGTATTCTGAGAAACAGTCATTTCCCATATCAACTTATGGCCCCACATTTTGGCTCTGTACCCTCTGTTTGTTTGTGTGTATTTGTAGGATGAGGTTGAGTGTCAATAAGTTATCACTGTACAAAATGCTGCAGTATTAACAGTGTAAAGTAATATTTTGTGATTATTTGTAAACCCAGTTCAGTATTTGGGAAGATAGGCCTCGTTATGTAATTAAAAACATTAAAATAAAAAATGTAATTTCTACTTAGATTAATGTACTCAGCAAGTGACTGTATACTCTTTAAATAAATACATATCAGTTTTTTTCCCACTGATTATATGGCAACCACAGATTAACGCACCTTTCACAGGATGTTTTGTGTGTATTGTGCCTGTACCCATATCAACATGTATTTGTTACCTGATAAAGTGTTTCAGCAAAGATTTCCAGAAGCAGCAGATGCATGTTTCTACATCTATCACGTCAGATCCAGCCAATGGTGATGCCCTCGGGTGCAGTCGTTTACATGCTCTTTTAGTTTGAGTCTGAGAGATGCCTAAGGCATGACTTCACAGGACAGGTGCTGTTTGCCCTGCTGCCCTAGAACCGTGCTGAAACATCAAAGGTGGGAATCAGAAGGATCATTGAAGTAGAGGTTTAGATACTACCTCTGAATTGACCTCAGACCTGTGTCAGGTAGCCATGTGCTTAAAACACATATATGCCGTGTGAAGAAAGACAGGGAAGGTTTTGCTCAAAAAATACTGATGTGGAAATATATTTTCACACTTTAGGGGAGAGGTCACACCTGACTGTTAGTAAAGAATGCAAGAGGAAGCTAATGTAGCTGTGGCTTTCATCACTGATGATGGATTGAGCTGTGGCTACCATCTCTTTCTATACCAAGATCTAGTGCTAACCTAATTTTAAGCAAATAAAAATATGTACTGGTGCTCAACTACACTTAACTTACTTAAGGGAGGAAACATTTTTATACAAAAATGCCATGCAAATACTATGCAATGATAATTTATAATTATATCAGAGCACAGTTTTGTTGGCACAAAAACAGTGAGTGGTTTTAAACAAATGAACAATCCATCAACCGTATCTTAAAACTGTATCTTAAATCTTAAAACAGGCAAATTTATAAACCAAACCAAAATAAAAAAAACTAACTTAAATAAACATAGTACAGGGACTCGAATCGAGTAATCGTTTTGTAATCTGCTCGTCTGAACGAACCAGTTCTCTATAACGAATGAATCCAACGTTGTATGTGAGAAAACTTCTATGAATGAATCAGACTTCTCAACGCTGCATAGAGCCGAGAGGGAGAGAAGACAGCTTTGGAACCGACTCGCTAGAACGAATCGGATGATTCAAGGCTATGAGGATAGGATCCTGTGTTTCCGACAACCTGACTCACTATAATGAATTGGACTTTCCAACGTTACATTTGAGTGCGAGAAGACTGTTGAGGATGAACCGGTTCACTAGAATGAACTGGAGTGTCTAACGCTACACTGTAAAAAAAAAAAAAAAGTTGAGCCAACTTAAAATTTTAAGGCAACCAGCTTCAGCAGATTTTTGAGTTCTCTCAACAAATTTTTGTAGGAGATTCTCAACTTTTTGTTTCACAAACAAAACAAGTTGAGAAAACTCAAAAATCTGCTGAAGCTGGTTGCCTTAAAATTTTAAGCTGGCTCAACTTTTTTTTTTAATTTTTTTTTTACAGTGTATGTGTAAGAAAGGATCTGTTTAAGACGAACTGACTCACTAGAATGAATTCGACTTTTTAACTCTCTCTCTCTCTCTCTCTCTCTCTCTCTCTCTCTCTCGCTATATATATATATGTAAGAGAGAGAGCAAAAACTAATTCACTAAAATGAATTGGACTGTTCAAAAATGACTTGTTTGGATGAGGCGACGAGCCGACTCACTAAAGACAATGAATATGTCTTTACAAGGCAACATATGACAGGGATGATCAATTTATGATGAACAGATTCAGTACAATGAACTGGACTGGATCCATTTAGGTGTGCGCGTGTGATTATTCACACAGACATAAAAACAGCGATGTAGCGACCCGACTCGTTGGAAAAGTAGGTCGTTACTAGAAAAGCGACATTATTTTGAAAGCAGCTTACTGTCATGCTACAAAAAAATGTAGTAAAGTTAGAGACAGCATAGTTATCTCCTTCCAGCACTGATGCGCACAAACAAACTCTGCAGGTGTTTCAAATGTGTGCCAGTTTCACCTAAGGCTCTTCGGGTTTCCCCACCCACGTCATCAACGACAAACCAGAAACTTCTGACTACACAAATACTTAACCATTATGACAAAACCACATTGTTTGCTACATAACTGTTACCCTTCCAAAGGTCTTAGCTGTACCTTTTGACTGATTGTCTTTGAACACAACCCCTCATACAGTACATGTCTTTTTCTATGTGAGCTTGCTCGGGAAGTTTTCCTCCCCTGGTGTTCAGCTGAGTGTGGTAGGTTGAGTGTCCAGGTGGGGAGGCCATATGTGGGTGTCATGGGGAGTGTGCCTAGTTGGGGGGCTGCTGGTGGTTGTTGAGGATGGGGAGGGCGTTGCCCACAGGGAGAACACCTGCTTACCCTGCCCTGCTATCGCCCCCCTCCCCCCACCTGCCCCAGCTGCATGCTGCGGGCATCTGCCCACCTCTGGGTAATGGAGCTGTCACTCTTGCTGGCTGCTCACCACAAAGGCTTGACCTAATTTATCTGTCCTGTCTTCAACTCACCAGTATGTCCACTGTGAGTTTATGTCTTTCATCAGTCTTAAGTTCTGCATGCTGTAGGATCACCTACTTTGTCCTTCATCGAGGTGAAGTGAAGTTTCAACAATGTTACTGATCATTTTAATTAAAGAACTGGCATTAAATCCATACTGTAGCAGGGTTGGGCAAAATAAAAAAAGAGTGCTCCCTTTCAATTAATTAGATATGATCTGAATTGGCCACACCCACAGGAAGTTGAATTAGAATTTGAATTGGAATTACAGGAAGCTGGAATTTACTGAATTCCAACAGAGTGCAACAGTGCGTGTTCTCTTTTTCAGCAGCCATGGTTCAGTTTTTTTTCCCCCATAGGACTTTCTTAAAACGACTTTAGAGTTAAAGGGATAGTTCACCCAAAAATGAAAATTCTGTCTTCATTTACTCACCCTGAAGTAGTTCCAAACCTGTATGAATGTCTTTGTTCTGCTGAACATAAGATAAGATAATCTGAAGAATGTGAGAAACAGAGCAGTTCTGAGGCACCATTGACTTCCATAGTATTTTTTTTTCCTACTATGGAAGTCAATGGTGCCCCACAACAACCTGGTTACAAACCTTTTCTTCAAAATATCTTCTTTTGTGTTCAGAAGAACAAAGAAATTCATACAGGTTTGGAACTGCTTCAGGGTGAGTAAATGAAGACAGAATTTTCATTTTTGAACTATCCCTTTAAGCTATGATCCAAACCAACCAGATACTAGGTGAATCACAACATTTAAAATCTTTGATATGAAGCAAAAAGGTATTTGAAAATTGAACAAAAATACAAAAGGTTACAACTCTGTGTACTTACTATATAGAGTTAAATTTCAGTTCATTTTGAACCTATATCCCCACATTCGTATATGAATTGTATAATTCTGAATAATGAATAATTCTTTCTTATTTCATATAAAAAAACTGAGAAAACAAGTTCACACACACACACACACACACACACACACACACACACACACACACACACACACACACACACACACACACACACACACACACACACACACCTTTGTTCTCCTCCAGCATTTACAGTAGAGGTCATCTAACAGATGGGCACCAACCTTGAATTGTAACTCTTGCGGTTTTGAAGTCTGTGCTCTGCTGTGTGCATGATACTTAAACGTTCTCTGATGTCACTGTCACACTGCTCTAGAAAAAGCTTCATTCACACACCAGCACTACTCACAATATGCAACATTCCAGCATTAAGATTTCACATCTAAAGATGTTGTGTATTAACAAGGAGGAATGAAATGCAGCAGTGTCACTCACTCTACACTAGGACCAGAGCTTTTCAGCTGGGTGTGAATGAAATGTAATAAAATTGGCAGGAGTGGGTGTATGGGCCGCTGGAAGTTTATAAGCAGAGATGATTGCGGAGAGATGAAATTAATGTCAAACTCTCCCAGATATGTGGCATCTCTTTGACATGCAGTCATCATTCAGGGAGCTGGAAACAATAAAAACTAATATTGCACACAGTCCAGCCACCAACTTGGACGGCTGAATGTATCTCTGAGAAAGCAATAAAGCTGTTGAAATGTTGCCAGATTGTAGTTCATCTGATGGAAAACAAAACAAAGCTAATTTCTGTAAATGTTGTAATGTATTGAAACAAACTTAAATGGTGCTGTATACGTATACACTGTATTAAATTTTCTTTGTATTTATTAAATTTTTTTTTGGGGGGGGGGGCAGTTTGCAGCATTGCATCAGTCCTTAAACACATCATAGACTTAAATTCTTGCAGTCAGTGGCCTCATCCCTAAGTAGTTACCTTTGTTTTTAGCATCATTTCAAAGCTTCATATAGCCATTATATTTTCAATTATATTCCACGATTTTTGCTTGGTGTAGTGCCATTTTAGAGATTTACACCGACAAGAGGTCATATTCTGCACCTGTGATTCACCATTGTCATAATTAGTTAATGGTCTTGCAATGACAGTGAAAGCAGAAGCTTCTCGCTTCCTGAGTAAGTGCCATTAGAAGCCATCTGTGAGGTTCCTCTGTCCTTATGCCATAGAGCGTCTGTCATAGCTCTCCAAAAATCATAGCACTGTTTGAAATCCACTTCTACTGCATTATCACTGCCAGATGATATCAAAGGCAATGTGCTGTGCTTACACAGAATAAAAATTTAAGTGCCACATATAAGCTACAAAATGCCATCTTATTGCTTATGGCTGAAAGGCGGATAAGCCATTATTACTTATGAACGACTATAGGTGCAGTAGGACTTTAATATCGTTGAGTTTTAATTCAAATTTCTTTCACATTTTAAATCTAGACAATATTGGTATTATTTATGTTTACAATCACATACATTATCTGGAATAAAAGCTAACTAAATGTGCAGATCTAAAGTGAACTTGAAAAATAATGAATATTTACATACTAAATCAGGATTAGAAGTACATGAATAATTTTAGCTCAAAGCTTCAGGTTCTGCTCTCTGGCATCTCTGTTTCATGCAACAAGGTCACCTCAGAAGTCATGTGTGAACCCTTCTCTTGGCAGACCATCTCATAACAGCTTGCGTTGAATCAGAAAATAATGAATTAAAAGTCTGACAAATTAAACATTTTATTTGTAAGATATATCTAGGGTAGAAACTGGAAGTTGCTTTAAAAATTGTGGATTATAGGAGCGAGTATGGGCGAGACCTTGCAAAGACACTGGAGACACTGAATCATGAGACAATAGCTTAGATTTCAGTGTAACCCTCACTATTATGTCAGGACAGAGCAGTAATCATCTCAAGCGCTGGAGACGGTCATTTTGAGGCATCCTGGATCTCTATAAGGTCATCTTGGGCTCTGAAGAAAATTGCTTCTAATTAACGTCTTTAGGGTGAGGTGATTATAAATGCAGCTTAGCATCTACATAATAGATTTAAACAGAGCTGCCTCTAAAGATGGACAGTGCTTATCTCAAATCTGTTTTTATTTCCAGGATGATTTGGTCTCCACCCTGGAATGGTGTGTTCATTTCCCTGGGCAAGGACATCCGCAAATGTGTGTGCAGAAGGCATTGAGACAGATAATCTAATCTGCCACTGAGTGCAAGGAGGGAGGTCCCCATCCCAGACAGGGTGTTTGTTAAAGTTCCGCCGTCCGTCCTCTAGTTTTACAGCATTCAACCCGTATGGATGTTGTAAACGACTGACATTATTCTTTATTAACATACCACAATCGTACCTTTTCACTTCTCTGTTTGCTCAGGGGTCTTGAAAACAGTCTCTGTCCTCTTTTTTCCTCCCTCAGACGTTGTATAATCTCCTGTCCGCTGTCTGCTTATCGTCCACAGACTGTCTCTCTCATTCCTGAGAGTTAGCACAGGCACGGTGGATGTTGAAGAACTGCACGTTTTGGCATGCGTGTGGCTCTTATCTGTGGCTGGAGGGAAGCGAACAAAGTGAGGAAATGGCTGGTTAGGATTAGTCTTCCTGCAGTGCTAAGGAGTAGAGAGTACTTCATATTTTTCTTCTTCAAATTGTCAAGGTTTTGGTACTGCATTTGGGACACCTGTGTCCCCGTTTAAACCTGATATGAACAGCCGTTAAGTGTTAATTGGAGAAGAACGGGTTCCTCCAGATATAATTCAAGAGAGAACACTTTACCTCATTTGAAGATTTCCCTTAAATAAAGTCCTATTTAAGAAAGACTTCTTTTAATGGCCTTTAATGAGCTGTAATGATTTGCAGATCTGATAAACTCAGTAAATGATGGGTATTTTTCACTGGCTTTAAGCCCAGCCACAAAACCAATCTTTTATTTCCTAACAAGACATTTTTCATGTTAAGTGTCTTACGTTTTGTTTCTACTGTCAGTTGCAAGAGTACTTCCTTCTTTTCTGTGTACTCTGAAAGAGAACAGTCAACTGTTTCACAGAAGTTGTTATACAGACATGGTTATATTTTTTAAAGCTAGAAAATTATTTAATGTGTACTTTCTGCACCACTAGTGTCACCAAATAGAATTGCACGAATAATCATTCAATAAGTTATCCTTGCCATCAGTGTTGTTTTGTTAATTATAACAATTAAAACAGTAATGTTAATTTAAATAAAGCTGAAATAAAATAAAAAAATAAACATTCAAATAAAAACTTAAACTTAAAAAAAACAAAAACAAATAAAAATAGAAATGTTGCCTTGGGAACTTTCTGAAATAAAATAAGTTTAAGTTAAAATCCTAAAATTACTAAAACTAAAACTCAAATAAAAATGAATTAAAGCTATACAGAAATATACATAAAAAAACAAAATCATAAAATTACTAAAATGTAAACTTAACATGAAAACTGAAGCTGGTTTGGATGCAAAAAATCAAAACAATCAAACAAACAAACAAACAGAATAATGTAAATGTAAATACTTGAAATTTTCTGGTGTCATCGTCTGAATTTTTAAAAGTTTGTAAAACAGACATCTACCACACACTGCAGTATCAATGAATTGCATTGTGCTGATAAGCATTTTCAAACTTTACTTTTCTAATCGGATACCTGGCACATCAAGTGCTGCCATCAGCAGATTCATCCCGAGCAGAAGAGGTGCTCCAGCTCTGTATTTCATCGCAGAGTAATGAACCTCCTCCAGCACAAGTGCAGTCAGGTCACCTAATGGTCCCTGATCCATTAGAGTGAAAACTGCCTCAGAGAAACTTCACCTTCTACATGTTCCAAATTACAAAAGCAGGCCATACATGGGTTTCCGTTGGCATCCATGTCAACGGACAATGTTCCGAGAAAGATATAGATAAGGGTTCATTTACCACTGGGTTATTGGATTTTAATGCCAGAACAATGAATCATTCCTGGTGGAAGCAAAAACTGGTTCAATTCTGCAGTTTCACTTTTCTCTTATAAGATGCCCACTACTAAATAATCACATTTCTTGTTAGCAAGTGTATTTACTTGAACTGCTTTCCAAGTTATTTCTATAGGTCCATGTAATATAAAATGTTATTAGTAAAATCAATTTACTTGTGTATTATGTCTCAAATTTTGGTAAAACGTCAGCACAGTTCTCTAATTATCTTAAATTACGGAATGCAAGGCTGCAGAAAATGTGCCAAAACAAATTGACAACAACAGCAACAACACAATCAGGGAACATGGAAAAGATTCAGACTTACTGTCTGCTGAATGCCAGTGTATTGTGCTTTGGGAGCCCTTGGTAGAAAATGTTTCGCTGTCCCTCAGGGATTCTGGTTATCATCCATCTCTGAAAGTTTACAGCTCGCTGTGGTGTACCACAGGAATCAGCCTCGCATTTCCATCAGTGTCAAGCTGAGGCCTGACAAGTCCGAAAAGACATATCTTTAAAGCGTTCTATGTGTGATTTCATACTGATTCAGGTTAAAGGGATAGTTCACACAAAAATGAAAATTTTGCCATCATTTACCCACCCTTATGCTGTTCCAAACTTATGACTGATTTTCTTCTGTGAAACACATAAGCAGCATTTTACTGGTTGCTCTTTTCCATGCAGTTAGATTGAATGGACACTGAGGCTTTCAAGTTTCATAAAGGATACAAAAGCACCAAAAAGCATCATAAAGGTAGTCCACATTTAACAATTATGTTATATTGCAGATCACATCGTTATTTAAACTCGCTTGCGAGTTCATGAGAGAGGTAGAGATGTCTGATTTGTCAATGAATATTGCTTTTGAGCCAGATATTTTAAACGAATTTGTGATCCAGTTTACAAAATGAATGATTCAGAATTATTTGATCAATGATTCTAAACATTCAAATTACTAACTGCATGACTTCAGAAGAATCAGAATATAGTGTACAAGTTGTATGTACTACATTTTGATACTTTTATGGTGTTTTTTGTAGTTTTTGAAGCTTGAAGTTTCATTCATTACATGGAAAACATCAACCAATATTGTTTTAGTAGTTTTTTGCTCTAGCATTTTACATAAAAAAAGCTATTCTTACAGGTTTGGAGTGACATGAGGGTGAGTATATGACAAAATTTTTGTTTTTGGGGAACTATACCTCTAAGAACTTTATTTAATAAGCCAATCTTCTTTCATGTAATGAAGCTGATGCTGATCCTGTTTGTCTAGCTTATGCAAGACAAACAGTTATTCTCTAACCTGTTATTGAGCAGGGGTGTGGTGACTGTTGGGTGTGCAAAATAAGAATAACTCTTTTGTAGCACTTGACAGTAATGCACTGTACCACGGACAACACTCCCATCTCAGCATTTGAATATTTCACAGCCTGTGTGTTTCTGTGTATGCATATGCGTATGCGGATGCCCAGAGCAGTACAGCTGCACGATGACCCCCAATAGTATTTTGCATGTGTGCGTGCAATCTGCCGATAGAGTGTGGCTGGCAAGCCGGCTGAAAGGGCAGATAAAGGATAACATGCAAACCGCCCAGGATTATTAGTGGGCTTCTATTGTTGAGCAACACGTTTACTAGGTAAATGTTTGAACTTCTTTGCCTATAGGTGCATGGTGTGATACCTTTCTCATACTCAGGTAGTGTCTGATGAATGAGGAAACAGAAACATTCTGGAAACGTACTCATCATGTATATAATACAGTTCATTTGTCTCTGTGATTTTTTTTCAGTACCTCAGACGAGATCATAGTGTGCAGAAGAGTGACATCAATATATTAAATGAATAGATAACTTTACTCACCCTCTTGTCGCTCCAAACCAATTTTCTTCTGTAAAACAAAACATAATTTAATCAATATCCAGGTGGGTGAACTGAATACAATGACAGTACATTGTGACTAATTTTAATGGATAATATAAAGCTCCCAGGAGTTTTAGCATGTAAAAAAATTAAATAATGCTGATTATTTTGTGTTAAGTGTTTTGAATGGTTTTGGTGAAAAGCAAATTATATTTAGCCATTAAAAACAAAATCATTTTCAATTGCATTCCACAGAAGAGTCATGTTTTCTGTGGTTCTGGTCACACTGACTAGGCTGCCTTTCTAAAATATAATTCTGAAATTACAACCCGAATTCCAGAAATGTTTTTAAAATTTGAATAAAATGAAAACTAAAAGACTTTCAAATCACATGAGCCAATATTTTATTCACAATAGAACATAGAGAATATAACACATGTTTAAACAGAGAAATTTTACACTTTTATCCACTAAATGAGCTCATTTCAAACTTGTAGACCTGCTACAGGTCTCAAAAAAGTTGGCAAAAAAGTTGGGAGACCTTCCAGCATGTCATCAGCGTTTAGTTCAAAAGCCAGCATCTCTGATGGTATGGGGGTGCATAAATGCATACGGTATGGTCAGCTTGCATGTTTTGGAAGGGATTATGAATGCTGAAAAGTATATAAAGGTTTTAGAGCAACATGCTCCTCTCCAGACGACGTCTATTTCAGGGAAGGCCTTGTGTATTTCAGTAGAACAATGCAAAACCACATACTGCAGCTATTACAACAGCATGGATTCGTAGTAGAAGAGTCCGGGTGCTGAATTGGCCTGCCTGCAGTCCAGATCTT
>JAFVLL020035302.1:0-11907 GCA_021397915.2 Tor tambroides
TGAAGGGTGTCAATGATTGTCTTCTGGACAACTGTCAGATCAGCAGTCTTCCCCATGATTGTGTAGCCTAGTGAACCAAACTGAGAGACTATTTTCAAGGCTCAGGAAACCTTTGCAGGTGTTTTGAGTTGATTAGCTGATTGGCGTGTCACCATATTCTAATTTGTTGAGATAGTGAATTGGTGAGTTTTTGTTAAAAGTGAGCCTAAATCATCACAATTAAAAGAACCAAAGACTTAAACTACTTCAGTCTGTGTGCACTGAATTTATTTAATACACGAGTTTCACAATTTGAGTTGAATTAGTGAAATGAATGAACTTTTCCACGACATTCTAATTTATTGAGATGCACCTGTATTAAAGAAATGTTTTTGTCCATTCAGTGAAAGTCAATAGAGTCCAAAATTTGGACAAAAACATTCTTCAGAGTATCTTCTTCTGTGTTCTGCACAGAGAGTAAAGTCAAAAATATTTGGAATGACATGAGGGTAAGAAAATTATCATTTTCATTTTTGGCTGAATTTTCCCTTTTATGTGTTAAAATCTGAAGAATTTAAGAAACTTGGAAGAAGCCAGACTTACATGAGGATCTTGAACTGGCCAAAGCTGATCGCTTTGTGGTCCCATAGTCTCATGCCGTAAGATGCCGTCATTCTTATCAAAGAGCAAATCGAGCAGTTCTAACCCTTCACCGCCCTGAGATAATGAATATATTTGCTGTGTATATCATTTGTTGCCAGGGGGATTCAATGGAAAAGACAGAAAATGGACCAAAGCACCAAAACAGTTGAAAGCAAGCAAATGTTGAAACAAGAAGACGGAAAAGATAACTTTTCCATTTTTCTGAACTTTGCTCTGTATGAGATATTACACAGGCAGGCAGATAACATAGGCTATGTTTAGTACAATTTTTTCATGCAAAACCAGTAAAAATTCAGAACATTAGGACTCACCTGGTCTGAATAGTGCTCCATTACTGTGACCCAGGGGTAACGCTGTCTAAAGTTTCTTTGAAAAAATGCCAAAAATGGGACAAAACCAAAATATCTGTCAATCCTTACTCTGTCTGTGTCCCTCTGCTCACCCAGGACAAAGTTCGAACTCCAACACAACAATCAGGTCATCATCCTCAGTTCTGCATTTGATTGGCTGTTCTTTGTTGGTATGTAAGATAAAAAATGTGGGAACACCCTGGAGAAATAGAGTTTGAATTTCAACCAAACATATTGCAACTTCTGTGGTAGACAGTATCAAGTACAAATCTATAGCATTTATAGAACTGACTTTTAACAGGTAAAGTGCATCAAAACGGTGAACTCAAAACCTTTTTTTTTCCATATGCTGTCAGAAGAAGTTACAATTTTTGCACATTTTTTTTTCCGAAGAGTGTACCACACATCCCTTCTCATCCCCGGAAAAATCATTCCTCTGAGTTACTTCAATGTTTCACTGCACTTGCAAGTAAGAGTATTTCAGGTATTTGTTATGAGAAAACACCTGATGCAGAGCCAGTTCAAAGGTCATATTTTCCCTTCTGTCTGAGGTAATTTGACCTTTCACACATTTTTGATAATCCAGAAATACATAGAATACATATAATAAACATTATAATTCTAATTACTACTTTTAGAACATAATTATTTTGGATTTATTTCAATGTAATTTGTTTGTTGTTTTTGAATGGTAAAGATTTGTTTCTTGACATCTGAGCTGTTTTGACTCATGCATATATACATTATTACTATTATTATTATTAGTGTAATTACTTTTGGTGAATTTTTATTCTATTTTTTAATCATTTGAATTATTATTAGCTATAATTCTGTTATTAATTATACTGCTTCTCGGATTTCACCAGACTATTAGTTATTTTATTTTTGAATGGTAAAGATCTGTTGTCATCTGAGCTGTTTTGAACTATGCATTTATACAATATTATTTGAATTATTATTCATTCTAATTTTACTTTTCTGACTATTTTGTTTTGTTTTTATTTATTTATTACAGGCTACTGCTTGTCCGCCTTTACGAGACTTGACTGTTGTATATGGCAGAATTTTTTATTTATTTATTTCTGAATGTAAATAACCCGTTCTCTTCTTGTTCTTGACGTCAGAGCTGCTTTGAGTCACGAAGGAACAACTATCATATCATCAGGCACAGTGTGTCTTCTCTTAAAGCAGGTCTATCTCCATCTACTCTTATTTCATCACCTGCCACACAAAACTTTGAAGCTGAACAGGCCCATCCAACTTTGAATCGTGATTTACGAGGAATCATCTATTGTGTAGGCTGTAGCTTTAAAAAAATCATTTCTCATTCTCAGAGAAGATCTATCGTGTATCAGATGGGCTTTGTTGAAATTTACCAGAGCTGTTTCTTTGCTTACTCTTCGTTAGCAAGCACAGATTCAGTCATCAATTAAGGCACGATGTCATTTGTATGCAGGGGAACTTCAAACATGCGTTAATGGCACCTTCAGGTTTACGTATGTCCACTGCGCTTACTCACCATCAAAGTTACCAGCGTCACGCACACGGTTCAAAGCATCAGCCGCCGTTTTACAAAGCACTCACGTACCTCTCCACAAGAGACATAATTAGATGGTGGAATTCCTCCATGGAGTTTCAATTTCAGGGAAAGTTTGAAGGAAAACTGAAGGACGGACCGTTTTCCTGGATGTTTCCCCCTCTTTTTCAATACATCAATGTCTTTTCCTTAAAAGCATTGTTTACTAAGACGAAAGCCCTTTTGAAACATCACAGTTAGGCAGAAATCAATGGCACACTTCGAATGTGATGCACAGAGTTTTCCACGCCGTTTCTATTAAGCCCTAATGACTCAGGCAAGGACACCTTTGCTGCTTTACAACTAATTGAAAACATTGGACACTTTTTCCTCAATTTAAACAACATTTTATAAATCTTCGCAAAAATGAAAATTACCATGATTTACTCACCCTCAAGCCATCCTAGGTGTATGACTTTTTTTCTTTCAGATGAATACAATCAGAGTTATATAAAAAAAAATGTCCTTGCTCTTCCAAGCTTTATAATGGCAGTGAATGGTGGTCAAGATCCATCATAAAACACAGCTCCAGGGGGTTAATAAAGACCTTCTGAAGTGAATCAATGTTTGTGTAAGAAAAATATCCATATTTAAAACTTTAATCTCTAGCTTCTTCTAACTGTCAAGAGAGTGGCGTTCCAGCGGATGACGGAGGACGTAGGCGTAGCGTAAGCTCCGCTGAGAAGTGACAAACGAATACAATGTTTGTTCAGAGATATCAGGTCTTTAATACTGTTCTCAAAACTTTAACACAAAAACATTATTTATATATCTTTCATGGACAGTTCTTCTGAAACATTTTGGTTGGATGTTCGTCTAACACTTTTAAATGTTACAACTTGTTTCGGAATATTCAGAAAACATTTAACTAACATTCCCATAATGTTTGCAAAATTATAAAACTAAATGTTCTCTTACCATTTGCATAACCAAAAACACATTGTAAAACATTAAAAAAGTGGATGTTCAGAAATAACATTTTCAAAACTTAATGGGAATGTTAGCAAAACGTTTTTAGAACACATTTTTGTTAGCTGGAATGTAATATAAAAACCATGAAGAAGAAACTAAATGGAAGCTGTCAAAGAGAATTTTGGGGATGTCAGTTTTTTTTTTTTTTCACTGTAAATTATAAAATGAATTATTCTTTTTCACTTACAAAAACTACATTTAGCAGTATTTTACTGTAAAATGAAATTAAATTACCCATTTAAGGCAACTTACTGTTAACCAGTTGACAGGTTTTTACCATACCATTTTTACCATTAAAATATTTATCCTTTTTTTTTTTTTAACTTAGCCAGTGACACTGAAAAGTACTTAACTAAGCATAAGCAGCCATAACCAACATCCCATGAATGCGCTGACTGAAAAAAATATTTTCAGCTCACTTCATTTATTGATACTTTTTAGCCACTCAGACGGTTTGAAGGCTCATGCGCCTGACCAAGTTGCTCTTTTCTGTCACTTTGATTTCATCTCAAGACAGACTGATGGTGTCCTATTGTGTCACTGTCAAAAACCTTCTGTTCTCGGTTCGGTTAAAATGGTTGTATTCAGTGAACTCGTGACCTTGACGTGGTTGCAGTCTCTTCCTCCCGTACACCTCTCAACAACAGTGAAGATTGTTGTCGCATAGACAGTAAGAGCACAAACGCAATTGTATACTTTTTTCTCTACTTCACATGCAATCCGCGTGGGCGCTGTAGCCATCTGGATGCTCCAGCCCTGTGAACCTGTAGAATGGGCTGCAAGACAAACAAAAATAGAGCACAAAGTGTTTAGAAATGAAACATTCTCACTCTGAAGTGCAAAATCTGTCATTATAGTTGAGTGCATGCATCAAGCTGCTCTTATGCCCTTGGCTTCAAAGCAAACGCATGACCCGAGCCAAAGCATGCAATGTGCTGAATCACATATTCATTCCAGCTGTAACATACTTTATCTGCCAGCTTTTGTGGGTTACAGGACTGCCACTGAATGTGAATCTTGCAGCCAGGCCCGGCTCTACAGGGATGTTTGAGGGCCTTAAACATCCTGAGTTTAAAAGGTCATTGATGAATAAGGATGTCTTTGATAATACAAAGGTGACTTCTTTAAAAAAAATTAAAAAAATCCTGTTTAAAAAAGTGTCAAGCTCTTAAAAACATTTTTATACAAATTGTATACATTTTAAAAAAATGTTCACACCATTTTCAAAACAGAGTCACTCTAAGTAAAAAGTAATCTTAATCATAATTTTAAAGTTTTCAAACATTTTTCAAAGGTATAAAAAAACATTTAAAACTTTTTTAAATATCAGTGTCATGAAGATTTTCTTACACTTACTCCATTTTACCCAAACAGATACTGACCTTTTCACATATGTCGTAGATAGATAGACAGATAGATAGATAGATAGATAGATAGATAGATAGATAGATAGACACACTGTGGTATCAGTGCTTTGACAGAAAAAATTTGTGCTAAAAACTCACTGCATTTTTCCCATTTAAATAATAATTAAATATAATGCCAAACTACTTATGCTAAAATTTGAGCATCCTCAGCTGAAAATGTAATAACACTTAATTTTTGACAGGAATGAAAATGAGGTTGTGAGGGACAGAAATACAGTGCGTTAAATGGATTGTTGCTTAACAACATACCGATTGCTTAGCTGACGCAATGTCTTTCTGAAAAACTTTCAGCAGACAAAAACTCCATAAAACAGATTTAAAAGTGAGTTGTGATTATTACATGATACAGTGCTGAAAAAAACAATAGAACCCTGCCCAAAACACAATAGAAAATGTAATGGATTTAATGGTTATAATGGGAATTGTATTGGTTTTAATGGAAACTATAATGGTGTCTACTGGTATGTGATGGATTCTATTGGTGGGATGTTAAATCATATTGGAAAAATGCCCAAAACACACTACAAAAAGGAATTTTGTAATGGTTTTACTTGAAAAAGCTAATGGTTCATAATGGTATTTTAATGGAAACCATTGGAATTTCTGTGATGGTTTCTATTGGGCTTCTATTGTTTTTTTTTAGCAGACGTCTGTCCCAGGCAGCCTCATTTTCACTCTTTTCAATTCAATATGGCGTCTAATCTGATAAAGCAAAGTAGATTTTGATTTAATTCCAGCTAAAACACATACACAGTATCTCTGCATCAATAATACTAACGTTAATTGTACATGATCTTGTCAAATATGATTTACATCCCTATCACCTTTAGCATCAACTTTTACCCACAACTGATGCTGTTCAATCACAACTGCATGAGAAATTTAATAATAAGTGATTGATCGCGTGTAAATCAGAGTTTGCAAGACATTGGGGACATTGAAACAGAGACTTTGTGAATTTAGTGATGAGGCGCCACCTGCTGGTCGAATGCCTATTTTATTTTGAATAGATATGAGGGAAACAGTTTAAAGTTTAAAATGTTTCAATCATCCATTTGTTTCATTTCTTACCATTTCATGTGCCTGTAATTTATTGTAATTAGCCTAAATTATATTTTATCGGAACTTTCTGTCTTCCTTCAAACGGCGATAAGCAGTGATACTACACCTTTAAATGCGAGCCGTGGCCCGACGTCATCACGTACAATACGTACGGCGCGCGCTTGATATATATTCATGAGGGTTGCAGTCCTCGGTCTCTTCCCCGCCTGTGTCCTAACGAGATAGGCGGTGTAAAACTGAGTTCACCATTAAACGAATCCAAAAACATCGGACAAAATGGTAAGCAGATATGTGATGATATTTTCTTTTTGCGTTAATAATATTTTAAAGTTTGACGTTTTGTCACGATTTAAGTGCTTGGAGTGGTTGAAATTGATTTAATAGTGAGGATGCTGTACGAACCACTTCTGATACACTGACAAGCATATGAATTGAATCCTGTCCGGTCTAGAAGTTTATATGTATAGTTACTGCTGAAAAGAATTTTTAAATGAATTGATCATTTTTAATACACAGTTTACAGTGAAATGTGAACAGATATTATGGATCACTTACGCTTTACTTTTTACTTATTGCGCTGCCTGGTTTTGTTACCCTGATTTCATCAAAGCCTATTGTCCGCTGTATTGATTCTCACATATTTGTTTCAGTGGTGTCAGCAAAACAACTGGCTCTACAGACATTGTAGTTTTTGTAATATTTGCCTTTACACATTGTTCTGCAGTTGTTGTTGGGGTGTGTGTGTGGTTTTTTTTTTTTTTTTTTGCAAATAAAGTTTTGCTCAGGTTAATTAGACATACATGTATTTAAATGTTCATTAACTTGATTACCCCAGGTATATCAATCCTCTAGAATTTCATTTTACATGCCCCCTCATGGGTGCTGCCATTTTGAGATCACATAAGTGTTTGTCATTGAAATAAAAGTCACAATATATGTTTTACTAAAACAAGAGCCGCTGTTTAGAAATCTGTTACAATTGTGTGTTCACAGTACATTTAGAGGAACAATATATAATCAAGGCTTTGCTTGACATCATCTCCATGTTCTATGAGCTCACTGATAATGATTTGGCCTTCATTAAGCAGTGCAAAGATGGCTCAGGCTTCCTCATCAATCTGATCGACTCCCCTGGGCGTGTTGACTTCTCTTCAGAGGTTACAGCTGCGCTTCATGTCACAGATGGAGCATTGGTGGTCGTGGACTGTGTGTCTGGTAAGTGCATCAGTTGTCATTGTGATGCTAAAATAATGGTGTTTTGATAGTAGTAGTAGATAGCACACTTTTAAAAATGGTGGTTTTTGCAGTGATGCCATATAAGAGCCATTTTAGGTTTCCTAAAGAACCTTTTAGTGAGCAGCTCTTAGAACAACTTTTAAAAAGAGCCTTTCATCATTAAAATAACTTTTTGTGCCATGGAAATGTTCCATGAATGTTAAATGTTCTTCATGGAATCCTAGATTCTAATGAGGAACCTTTTTCATTTTGAAATGTTGCATGATTCTGTGGCTTATTCAAATTGTAAAATTGCTGTCTTGCAGGTGTGTGCGTGTAGACAGAGACTGTGCTCAGACAGGCCATTGGTGAAAGAATAAAGCCAGTATTGATGATGAACAAGATGGACCGTGCATTGCTGGAGCTGCAGCTTGGAAGAGCTATACCAGACCTTCCAGCGCATCGTTGAGAATGTCAACGTGATCATCTCCACCTATGGTGAGGATGAGAATGGACCTATGGGCAACATTGTGGTGAGTGCCTTATGGCTCGCTCATGGGACCTTTTAAATTTAAAAAAAAAAAAAAAAAAAAATCCTATGCTATTTCTGGGTTGAATTTTAGTTGATTGTCCTAAAATGTTTTTAAAGTGTGCTAATTATCTACTTTTTAACATCCTGCTCTTGGATTGATCCAGTCGTTGGCACTGTTGGCTTTGGATCTGGACTGCATGGATGGGCTTTCACTTTGAAGCAGTTTGCTGAGATGTATGTGATGAAGTTTGCTGCCAAGGGTGAAGCCCTGTTGGGACCAGCTGAGCGGTGCAAGAAGGTGGAGGAGATGAAGCTTTGGGGAGACAGGTGTGACAGGAAAACCCAACAGAACAACAAAACTGAATATAATATATTGTTTCTTTATGTAACATGACCATTTCTTGCAGGTACTTTGATCCTTCCTCTGGCAAGTTTAGCAAGTCTGCCACTTCACCAGATGGCAAAAAGCTTCCCAGGACTTTTGCCCAACTGATCCTGGACCCTGTCTTCAAAGTGAGCAATCTTGTACTGCGTGGTAACTTTATAGTTATCCAAGCCATTAATGATGATTTAAAAATTCTTCACTTTGACCTGATTGTGTTGATGAAAAATTTCTGTCTGACATGGCTGTTATGAACAACTTGAGTTCATCTGCTTTGTGCATATGGATATTTTATGGAGCTGTAACTTTTCCCATTTATAGATTTGATGCCATCATGAACGTCAAGGAGGAAACCGCTAAGCTGATTGAAAAGCTGGACATCAAATTAGATTCTGAGGACAAGGAGAAGGAGGGAAAGCCCCTGCTCAAGGCTGTGATGTGTCGCTGACTGCCAGCAAGAGAAGTTCTGCTTCAGATGATCACCATCCACCTGCCCTCACCGGTTACTGCTCAGAAGTACCGCTGTGAGCTGCTTTATGAAGGACCTGGAGATGAGGCTGCCATGGGTATGTTGTAGCTCTCAGAATATAAAAAAATGCTTGGAATTTCTTTTCTCTAGGTTATTCAAAGTTAATTTGTCACCATTTTCTCAGGTATCAAAAACTGTGACCCCAAAGGGCCCCTCATGATGTATGTCTCTAAGATGGTGCCAACCTCTGACAAAGGTCGTTTTTATGCCTTTGGCCATGTCTTCTCTGGCTGCGTGTCCAGTGCGGTAACATTGTGGGTCTAGTTGGTGTAGATCAGTTTTTAGTAAAAACTGGAACCATCACAACTTACGAGCAGGCCTACAATATGCGTGTGACGAGGTTGTGTCAGTCCTGTGGTGCGAGTGGCAGTAGAGGCCAAGAACCCTGCTGACCTCCCTAAACTGGTGGAAGGGTTGAAACGTCTGGCTAAGTCAGATCGCATGGTGCAGTGCATCATTGAGGAGTCTGGTGAGCATATCATCGCTGGAGCTGGTTAGCTTCATTTGGAGATTTGCCTTAAGGACCTTGAAGAGGACCATGCCTGCATTCCCCTTAAGGTACAATTGACTTGTCAATTACTTCAGCACAATTGGAGCATTACAATAGTCATAGTCTTTAATAAGCTGCTTTTCTTTGCAGAAATCGGATCCAGTTGTGTCCTACAGAGAGACCATCAGTGACGAGTCCAAACAAATGTGCCTTTCCAAGTCCCCAAACAAGCACAATCGTCTCTTCATGAAGGCCCATCCTCAGGCTGAAGGTCTTCCTGAAGATATTGATAAGGGTGAGGTCACTGCTAGACAGGAAATGAAGGCCTGTGCCCGTTACCTTGCTGAAAAGTACGAGTGGGAAGTCACAGAAGCTCGTAAGATCTGGTGCTTTGGCCCTGATGGAACTGGGCCCAACATTTTGGTGGATGTGACCAAGGGAGTCCAATACTTGAATGAGATCAAGGACCGTGTGGTGGCTGGATTTCAGTGGGCCACTAAAGAGGTATAAAAGTTATATTGAACATTTTAACCAAGAGTGTCCTTTCCTGTTCCTCTAAGGCCAAGGCCACCTTCTTGAAGAGATTTGCTCATGTACACCTTCCTTGAACTTTTGAGTCTTTAAGACCTTGATTAACTGGTGTTTAATTGAGGTCGTAGCTGAACTCTGCAAGAAGGTGGCCCTCCAGGAGCAAGACTGGGCATGCTTGGTTTAGATAGTTTTGAGTCTTGGTGCTCTCTCTGATGGTGTTATTCTTTTTAGGGAGTCTTATGCGAGGAAAACATGCGTAGAATTCGTTTTGACATTCATGATGTGACCCTGCACACTGACGCCATCCACCGTGGTGGTGGCCAGATTATTCCCACAGCCTGCAGAGTGCTTTACGCCTGTCCGCTCACAGCTGACCCCAGGCTTCTTCAGCCCGTGTACCTGGTTGAGATTCATGTATGCAAGCAGTCAACTGTGAAAGTCTAGCTGGTGCTCTTTTGGTGTTTTGATACGTTACTCTAACTTTCTGTTGTCTATCTACAGTGCCCAGAGTCAGTTGTTGGTGGCATCTATGGTGTACTGAACAGGAAGCATGGGCTTGTATTTGAGGAGTCCCAGGTTGTGGGAACACCCATGTTTGTGGTCAAAGCCTACTTGCCTGTCAATGAATCATTTGGTAAGTGAATCAAAAGACCTTTTTGTTGTCTTCTCCCTTCAGTGTGTTTTAAGTTACAAGGCCTGAACTGTTATCTTTACGCAGGTTTCACAGCTGACCTTCGCTCCGACACATCTGGCCAGGCTTTCCCACAGTGTGTGTTCGACCATTGGCAGATCTTGCCTGAAGACCCCATGGAAGCCAATTCCAAGCCTGCCCAGATTGTGGCAGACACACGAAAGCGCAAGGGACTCGAAGGCATTCCAGCTTTAGACAGCTAGTTGGACAAATTGTAGATCTACTTGAGCTGTATTTCCCTTTCTCCCTCATAAAGAGGGACCAGACAAGAACACTATAGGAGATTGTTTACATGAATTTAAACAGTAAAATTGAGATGTGAACATTTTAAGATGCCTTATGCAGGCATCTGTATTGCAGACCAACAGGCAGACGGTGGCTTTTTTTCAGTTCCTAGTGGAATTTGAAATTGTTTTGTGCAAAAACTTCGAGTCAAATGTAATGAATTGCACAATTTATGTACTGTGTACATAGACAGTATACTAATACACATGGATATTCTGTGCTTACTCTAATATCATTAAAAGATATTAGCAATCTACCTCAAGGTTTAAAAAAAAAAATTCAGGAAGACTTCTGTTTTGTAAGCATGAAATATAAAGTTTGATTTATCAGCAATGCAATGTCTCTGCTTTTTTTGTGTGGTAGGGTTTGGATATGCTAATATGAGAAGATAGGCAGGTATAGTGTGTGCATATGTACTTTCAAGGTTATTGTAAGTTTTGGTTTCTATTTCAAAGTTACACAAACATCATTTCAGGGTTTAAGTCTGAACAACTTTAATGTGCATGAAAATGAGGGATCAATATTTGGACTCAACAGGCTGTTTAATATACTGAATGTACCATAGTTCTACCCCTCCTAGTTTTTTCACTTGTACCATATTAAATATGACTGCAATTCTGACTAAGATTGATTAAAGTTGATTGATTGCATGTCAACTCTAATTAGCATTGCCTGCTAAGGCAATCACTGTTATTAGTGCATATTTAATATGTGCAAGTTTTAAACTTAAGCACTCCACTTGTCCAAACATTTGTGTTTGGAACAAGAATAAGTGAATGTAAGAGGTGTGCTAGTTTAAAAGCAATCTGTCTTACAGCTTTCTAAGAAGGAACCATAGAATTTTGACTCAAATGAGTCAAAGGCATTGAAACAAGATTTGCTTAAGCAAACGCCACTCACAAAAAGTTGTTAACATTAGCTATTGTGTATGCTGCATAAATTGATCCATTGTGACCCAAACTAGGGGTGCAGACTTTAATTGAACATACAGAAACAAGACAAGGACATTATATTTACAGCGCTTACAAGGTAAGCATTGGTACATTCATGAAGCTGTTTCCTGTTCATCTTTCTTATATCAACATCTCAAGAAACAAATATTCAGAATCGGTCACAGAAATGTGTTCAGTATTTCACTGCAGTCAGTACTTTAGAGCTTTTATACATCGTGGCATTGTGAATGCAAGTGCTCTTGTGGTTTATCACTACAAGAAGGGCAACTA